>JAXGGA010010278.1:0-47650 GCA_038373865.1 Uloborus plumipes
GAATCGCCCTTATAAAAAAGGATCGAAATTAGAAAGGACTTGGGAGACAGTGTTCGTATTGTCGTTCACTAGCAAAACTATCCAGAGACTAAGAAGGCCTGATATTTTTAAAACAAAATTCAATGAAAAAAAAAAATATATATATATATAAGATATCACTGAAAAATACTAAATTGAATGTTCAAAACTTTTTACCGTGTCCACGTCTACGGATGTTTTAATTTCAAAGAAACAAAGGCACTAAATGACGTGGTAAGGTCCACATTTAAAATTTCACTTTCCAAAAAGTCAACTTATCTTAGAAAATGGGGGAAGGTTACGTGAAACATTTTTATTTCAAATAAATAAAATAAGATAAGGACACAGTCAAAGAGAGGAAAGAGAGGTCTCCTGGATCAAATCCTTTTTTTTTGTCAGCACAAAAGTAGTCTGAAACTGCTTTTTTATAATTTTAACTTCAAAGTCTTTTCGATGAATGCCCCTAACGCTCTTTTCTTTAATATGTCGCCGAAAACGGTTTTGAATTAAAATTTTGAAGATAGTTCGAAAAAAATTGAAAGAACACATCCAAATTCAACCCTTTCCTGCAACCTCATAAAATGAAGATTGCAATTGAATCTTTTGGCTTTCAATTTTGAAAACACTCTGAGGAATTTTCCTGAACCCCACCTCTCCCCTTACATAAACTTACCATGTTTTTCAAACGGACTGAAAAGAAAAACAATAATAATTTTAAAAAATCTCTAAGCTACACGTAGATTTAAAGCCCCATAGATATTCATAATCTCAAATTCTCCGGATTTGTGATAAAGAATTTTTAATAGCTCTCAAAACACTTGTATGGATTTAAGAATAAAATTGTCAATTAAATTTTAATGCAACTGTTAACCTTCGCTCGAGCCCCAGATTTTACCTTTTCCTCATACTATTGTTTTGATAGCTATTAAAAATTGAAAATCAGAAATTTTCTGGTCAATTTGCAAGAAGTTCTGAAACTTTATGGGATTTAAAATTTACATACGGCTTGGAGAAATTATTTTTTAATTTTTAGTCCGTTTACAGAACATGGTAAATTAAAAAAAAAAGTGTTTATTCAAATGGTTAATCACTTGTACAACGATTTTCGATGCTCCTGGCTCATTCTACAGGAAAACAAAGACAATTTAATTCGTTTATGAATCGTTCTTGGAATAAATATTTTATTACTTATACGGCAAAAAATTTCACTATGCAAAAAAAAAATACTTCCTGATTTATTTTTAAAATATTTTTTTTTTTTCTGTTAGCAAGAAACATATATTTGGGGGCTTACACTCTTTGCTGATGAGAGTTAGGGGAAAATAGCATTGAGAATATATGCAGAAGAGCTCTTCAGAAAGTTAAAGCGTCAGCAAAGTATTTTTTTGTTTTGAAAATGAAACTGGTAATAATAATGGTAAAGTATGAGTTAGGATTACAAAAGATCTAAAGATAAGAAACTTTCGTGCAGATTATTTCATGAATCTTTATTCATTTAAGTGTTAGTTACAAAACTTTCTACTAATAATTTCGAGAACACGGAAAATAGCTGAGAAAAATTCTTCAGAAAAGTTTAACTTGTAACTGGTGTGATGTCTTTCAAAAACTGTAACTTTCTTTCCATAGAACTTGATTGAAGGTATAAACAAAGTTTTTTCGACTTAAATAGAGCTTGTAACTGTTGCAGCGGTTGTAAAACTCTTGAGATAGCACTGCAGGTTTCAGAGTTAAGTCTTTTGTTAGGTGAGCCAATTTAATTCTTTAGGAATTCATTTGAAATTTTCTTTTCCTTTCTTTTGAGTATCAACGTCAGTCAGACTCTGCAAAATAAAAAGCAAATTTACTTTGAGTTTATTTTTTATCATACAGTGGACATCGTTTTATGTGATCACAGTTAATGTTATCAGTCATCTAATGTTATCAGAATCGCCAAGTTCCGTGCGGTTGTGTTAAGGGGTTACAGTACCTTTCTAACAAATTTCTTTAATTTAAGTGAAAAAGTTAATTCTTTGAAATATTTGTTTCTGCACTTGTTTAAAAATCAATAATTTATTTTCAAACATCAAAAATTTTGAAAACTTTTTTTGAAAATTTGAAAAATGTGAGAAAATTTCAGTTTTTTTAAAACCCTAAGGCTTTTTTGTTTCTGCACTAATTTCAAAATTTCTTTTTGCGAAATGATCACAAGGAAAACCTCAACAAATCTGTGCATTCATTTTCTTATATTTTGATTAGAAAATATTTTGTGACCTTTTATGTAAAAAAATCTTAGAAAATTTTGTTCTTCGAGGTTTAACAAACTCTAAAAATTTTTGTAATTTATAAAACGCTTATTCAATGCACAGTTTTGTTAAATATATTATCCTGGATGCAAAAAATATTGCTTTAAAGTTATATCTTTAATAGAAAAAATTCCTTAGCATTTCTAGTAACATAGAAACACTAAAAACTGATCACCGAGAAAAAGCACTTTAAAGTTTGGCTTTTCCATTAGAACACATAGCATGTATGCCCTAAAGTCACTCATAACTTTTTAAATAATTTAGCTAGAACAATGCTGTTTTTTCTGAGTGTTTTAAATAACTTTTACTTTTGAAATAAGCAATAAAATTTTTTTTGGTCTTTTGGTCATTTTTGAGGTACTGTAACCCCTTAAGTGAGTTAATCCACCGTTTTTTGTAACTAAAGCATCATTTATTGTTGTCAAAAAATATTGTCCTTAAATCAACGACAAAAAAAAAAAAAAAAAAAAAAAAAAAAAAAAAAAAAAAAAAAAACCTTTTTATTTTCAACATATTTTCTGTAGTCCAGTAAAAAAAACGTATTTATCTCCTGATGTGATAGAGGAATTATCTGAGCCATGAAGACTATAACCAGGAAATACTTTTAAGAGTCCTTGAAAATGACTCTCAAAATCTTAATGTGAATGCCTTAGCCACATTACAACAAAAAATTCAGAAGCCATGGTAATTGCATTCATTTCATATCAAACACATATAAATTGGAATCATCAACAGAAAACACCAACAAACTAATATATCGTTTATTATTATCAATCGGTTATTGTTATCAAATCTCTTGCGTCCATATGTGATCACATTAAGCAGGATCCACTGCGTTATACTTTGAATCTAATAAATTCGTAGAAAATTGTAAAGTACCTTGGAGCTAAGTCAAAGGTGTATTCCTTTGGGCTTATAGCGTCATGTACGGAGAAATATTCCGCATAGTATACTTCCGTTTCATATTTGCTATTTTTTTACTATTTTTCTTGTTGGACAGTTTCTGTGGGTTCATAACGGAGAGGAAGTGTTCTAAAGTGTCCCATCCACCACCGAGTCGAACCACCACATTATTTCCACGAACCATCTGAAAAAAAAAATAAAATAAAGTGTATTATGATGTTTTTAAGAATCATCAGCGAAACAATTTTTTAAAAAGCATCAATGTTCCGAAACACAGCAACGGAATGCCACACAACCTGTGCAGAGGCGTTTTTTTTAGCAACAGTCAACAGAAAATATTGCATGCACATGTTTAGGAAATAAAACCACTTTATAAATACATAAAATTATCAATTTTGGAAGATAAGTAAATCGAAAAAAGTCACCTAAACTTACATTCCAAAGCTTATAACTTTAAGCATTTGTAAAAAAAATTTTCTTCGTAAACAACACGTGTGTACAATATTTTTCGTTCTATTAGTCGTTTTTACAGTTCATGTTATAACATTCATTTTTATAGTTCGTACAGTATTTTTAGTTCTATAAATATGTTGGTTTATTCATCACTAGTTTCTCAACCAGAGTAAAAAACAAAAAATCCGTTTAAATGCAAAAAATTCTGCTAAATAATTACATTTGCTCACAAAAATCATTGAAGCTCTAATAAAAATTAAAATAGTGGTCCAAATAAAAGAAAAAAGCATCAAACTTTTAAAAGTTCCAACGAAAAAGAAATATCCGCCAACTTCTTTGTTTACACCTGCAGTTCTTTTCTCAATGCAGTGTGAAAATATTTGGATCCAAAAAAAAAAAAAAAAAACATCGATATACTCGCCAACTAGTTACCTATGCTCAACAGAAAATGAATGGATTTGATTTTAAGCGAAACTCGGTGTTTCTGTTTGGCTAAACTGAAGTTGAACTTTTTTTGGGTCACACGCTTAAATTTTGACAAATGGATAGGGACTTTCAAATAAGTTGGCGGGGCTTGTCCTGCTAATTCTAATTACTAATTCAAAAAATTGATTTAATAACAGAAAGAGTTTTGCTGACCGTTAAAAACAAATAAGGCCATTTTTCCTTAACGTATGAGTATTTCAAATGTATAGATTTTTCAGCACAATGGTAGGCTTTAATACAAGGTCGATAGGTAGGTACGGATATAATATTAAATGGGCACCGTATGTCACATAAAATAATATTAGTTTGATGTGACCTTTTCGGGCTAAGATTCCACAGAGAGTAGGGCTCGGAGAAGGATTGATTGTTTAATTAATTAAATTTCCTTTCAGCCAGGAGTGTGAGAACAGCGTTCGTAGACATCGTTTGCTTTTGAAAGTTAGGGCATGAGAAAACACCATTTTGAGCCCCTCTACCGGCTTTCATTGACGTAAAGAGGAAATTAATATTTTTCGTGATGAACAGTCTAGTTTAAGTATTTTGTAATATGTCTTTTGTTTACAGTGAATTTAATTTTTCCTATTATGTATAAAAATTGATAAGAAATAATTGTGATCTCAAAAATATATCTAATATTTTTTATTATTAAAAGAAATCTAATTAAAATTATTTTATTAAGTTTTTTTTCCACCACCAGGGGGGTTCAAGTCATACCCTTCCACCAATTTCCAGCACTCTTGGTTGTGGTATTTACTAGTTAATAATAAAAATACCACATTTTACTTACTCGTAGGAACGCGTTTTTCCCTGAAAAGTTGTAGTGACCATCTGAAATTCTAAAGATTTTGTTTTCATCCTGTCGGTACTGACGAGCAACTTCCAGAACCTGTAACATCGTAAAATAAATAAATAAATAGAGAAATAAACAAATTAATAGTTGCATTCGGAAACTGATTTTCGCGACACTACACATTAGAAAGGTTAAAATTAAACTGTGAGGGGGAAAAACAGAAAAGCAGTTAAAAAAGGAAATAAACTGGGACTCTTTCATTCAGGAAAAAAAGCTTAAGCTATTAAAAATTTGTTTGATTTGTAAACAATTCGTAGCTAAGAGAAAAAATAGTTTTCTCTCCCCATAAATATAATGCATCTTTATGCAATGAAGAAAGATATTTTTTATGCTTATGAAACATAGTCTGCTATTTTCATTACAAACGTATGTCTCGATACTTTATGCTTCAGAAAATTACCTACGAGCATGGTTGAAAAACTATATACATGTCTGAAATTACGGCACAAGGGGAACGTAAAGAGGGATGGGACAATTTTAACAAAAAAAAAAAAAAGGATTTTTACAATTTATTATCTTCTGTTACAACATCGTCAATTTCAGAACAGAAAATAATACATTTTAGCAGTCTAAAGAATATAAAATTGTTGATAATTATTAAAATTTTTTTCATTGAAATACAAAAATAAATAAATATCGATAAAAAATGTCCCAACTCTCCCCGAACATTGATGAAATCTATTTTCTCTAACGTTATACTTTAACAACACTACGCGGCGAAAAAGTGCTTTTGACACCGTTCAGCTGATACCGATTCTTAATGTAAAATGACTAATCGAACCCAAATATGACCGCCGTTTTCCCTAATCACATTTCAGTTTTTTGAAATTGCGCCCATATTTCTTTTCTTCTGTTTTCGAGTGCTTCTCACCCATTATTTGTATTTGAAGGAGAAAGGAGCATTATAATAACCATTCATTACCATTCTTCTAGAGGGGTGTTAAGTTCAAAAAAAAAAAAAAAAAAGCGTAAACATTTGGAACATATTGGGAGACTCAAGAGGGCATTCACCCGCCCCCCCCTAAATAAAGAATTTAAAAAATCATGAAAACCTATATTTTTTCCATGACTTTGTTTTGCAATTTCACTTATCAAACGAAAAGCCATATTGTCAAACCACAAACAGTTTTCAATTTTTATTCATTACAGTGAACTCTCACTTATACGCCGCCTCATTTATGCGCTTTTTTCACTTATAAGACGATTTCTAATGGTTCCAGCACAGTCCATAGTGATAGTATCATTCGTTTATGCGTTGCTATAAAGATAAATATTTCACTTATGCGTCAAATTTTCCGTAAAATGTAAAATAAAATAGTATGTATTTATTTTCTTTAATAAATAAGCACCTTTCTTCATTTTCCTCTTTAATCTTTCGCTTTATTGCTCACGGAAGGCATTTTTTCCGCATGAACTAGAGTTCGGAAAGGGACAATTGCCTATTATGGATCGCTTTAAAGGGAACAGTTTGTAACTAGGTATGCTGCAATTTTGTTCTTCTCTTTATCATTACAGTTACCAGTAATTGCCAAACGGTATAGTAATATGTCCTTGGTCTATAGAAACATTCTTATTCATACACTCATTAGAACTTATGCTGCATTTTAGACTTTTAAATAGGCTTGTTTACTTATTCGTCTCTCTTATGCGCCTTTTTCTGTTGGTCTCTTGGGTCTGCGCATAAGTGAGAGTTCACTGTATTATTACTTTATTAAACTTTGATTCTTAGTGTTTCAACGAACATATAAACATTCCACGCTGTCAAAAATGAATGTTGTATTTACAGTATAATACAGCTAATTTTATAGTAATAAACTAAAAATTGCACAGTACTAAACTGTAAAATTGCTAACTTTGCAGTACTGAACTGTAAAATTGTCAATTTTACAGTAATAAACCGTAGAATTGCTAATTTTACAGTTTATTACCGTGCATTATACAGTTCTAAGCTAGAACCTTTTCTAACGGTATTACACTGTTGTCTTTACAGTATAATACAGCTAAATTTTATAGCAATAAACCCTAAAATTGCTTACTTTACAGTAAGAAACTGTAAAATTTCTAGCTTTACAGTTTATTACTGTGTATTTTTCAGTTTTAAATTGGAACCTCGGATGCTAGAATTATACTGTAAAAACCAGTTCATTTTTTGCAATGTACGTACCCTTTTGTCAAGTGCAGTCAGGCTTCCCGTTCTCTTCTTTGTTTCCTTGTCAGGGGATTGTAGAGATGAAATACTGCGACTCAGTCCGGATCGGATGCGACTGCATATGGTGTCCGTCTTGGCCAACGTATCAGCCCGTCTCGCTGCTGGAGACTGGGATCGTGGCGATGGGCAAGCCATCTTTGAAGAATCCAAATAGTCGGAATCGCTTCCAACTAGTACGACAACATTTTTCTCTTTCTTATGTGATGGAATTCTGTAAATGGAAAAGGATTTCATTAGCATGCAAAATAATATTATTATACTATTTGACCATGCTGCTCAACACTGAAAAATATGAACTGTTGTTCTTACAGTATAGTGCTGGCAGCAGAGGTTCCAATTTAAAACTGAAAAATGCACAGAAATAAACTATAACTAGCAGTTTTACAGTTTCTTACTGTAAATCCAACAATTTTACAGTTTATTGCTGTAAAATTTAGCTGTATTACACTGTAAAAACAACAGTACAATACTGGTAGCAGAGATTCCAGTTTTAAACAGCAAAATGCACGGTAATGAACTGTTAAATTAGCAATTTTACAGTTCATTGCTGTAAAATTAGCAATTTTACAGCTTAGTACTGTAAAATTAGCAATTTTTAGTTTATTGCGATAGAATAAGCTGTATTATACTATAAAAACAACAATCATTTTTTAGTGTATGATTCCAAGGTAAGCTCGATAATGTATGAACAATTTGTTATTTGTTTTTCCTACTGAAAATTATTTTTCGCACCGCCAGGGAATACTTGGACTACTAGAACTACCCTCCGCCTATTTCCTTAGTGCCCAACTGAAAAATGGAAAACATTTCAAGAGTACTGTTCGTAGTAAACGATCCGCAGGACAATGCGTTAATAAGGCTCTGGGCTAGTGTCAAGTTTGGATATGGAATTTTACTAAATCCTGCCTTTGCTGTTGTTGTCTTGCGCCAACTAGACTAACAATTTGAGGTGCGCTGCTTAACTTTTCCAACTGTACCATAATTTGGTGAGTAATACCTCTACCAAAGTTAAGTGAACTGCAAAGTGGTTCCTGCTGAAACAATTAATATTTTTCATCACCTGTGCTGTGCCAGGGTGTAAAAGAATAGTACCAATATAATTCATGTGTGTATTTACTAACTTGACTAAACTGGGTAGCGTTGCAAAGTCAAGGTTTCTAGTCATAGTTGCTCCAGCTCGCAAAATTAACAAAAGCTGTAAAACTTGCCTTTTTTCATTAGCCACATATCTCTTTAAGGCAGTGGTGCACAATCTATGGTCTCCGTGGCCCGTTGTGTTGTTCAATATTACAAATCGAAAAGAACAAGAAGTAATAATGCCACAAACTTGGAACCAAATACTCAGAAATTGATTTCCAAAAAATATGCATTTATTAACATAAGCAGCAAGTAGTAACAATTATTTATTTGTAATTATAATTTCTGTTTCATATTTTCCATGTTATTTAAAAAAGGATGATTAAAAAAAAGTTTATACATATTCTGGTCTATGAAATGATTTTAATATGAGGTGAGACCCTCAGACAGAAAAATTGCACCACTGATTTTAGGTACTAAAGATAATTATCACTATAAGGAAGTCATGAAGGAGTGCCTGCCCTGTAAAAAATGAATGCTGTTTTTACAGTACCAGAATTTTATAGTAATATACTGTAAAAATTGCTAATTTTACAGTAATAAGCTGTAAAACTGCTAATTTTACAGTTTATTACCGTGCATTTTATGGTTTTAATCTGGAACCTCTTCTGCCAGTATTATACTGTTTTATTTTTACAGTATAATATAGCTAAATTTTTCGCTAATAAACTGTAAAATTGCTAACTTTACAGTAAGAAACTAAAATTACTAGTTTTAGTTTTTTTCTGTGCATTTAGTTTTAAATTGGAATCTCGGCTGCCAGTACTATTCTGTAAAAACAACAATTCCTTTTTTGTAGTGTGTTTACTCACCCTTTCTTCTGCGGCAAAGTGCTTCTCTTCAAAGAAGACCCAGGAGAACTGGGAGACGGACTTCCACTGGAACAGCCCGAGTCCCATCTCTGGAGTCGTGGAGGAGAGGGAAGGGTTGCAGCGAAGAAGAATTCGTCCTCCGAGGGGTCCTCTTCGTCCTCGGAAGCGAGGACAGCTCCGTCCTCGCCGAGGGCAACGGCTGGCAGCTGAAGCGGAGGGGGCAGAAGCACGCCGAACCGAGAGGCCAGACGAGACAGTTCCAGGAGGCAAAGCAGGACGGTGCGAGGCTGCGCCTGTAAGACTGAACAAAGCCTATATCTCGTTCATAACAGCAGCTTTTTAAAGAAAAATAGTTAATATATGAAACTTTAAAAATAATTTTTCTTTAGTTTTGAAATAATAAGACTAAATTCAAAAATTTGTTTTGACCTTTTTAGTACAGTGCCCGCCGCTTATTAAAATCACATTTGTTCCGAGGACATTCTATTTCAGTAAGCGGCTGATTTTATAAACCGGCATATATAAAATTACAAAAAGAAAAACTTTTTAAAGTTGAAACAAAATAAAAAAGAAATTAACTACTATGATCTATATTTTATGTTAAGTTAATTAAAACACAATTTGAATTTAACTTATATGTATAAAGTACATTTTTCAAATTACACAGGGGCTTTGAAATATTGACTTATTGTTGTTTAAGAAACAGAATTTTAAAGTAAATATTCAACATCATTTGAGAGTTTATATTAGTTATTATATCTTTCAGTATTACCGTCTATTTTCTCTAAAGTGTACCGCATGACAGCCAGCGCTTTGCGCTTTTCTGACATCAACCGAAGAGGGCAAATTTGGCACTATGACTGAGATTTCTTCATCTTTAGAGACCGATTCTTCCACTTCTTGGTGTAACATAACTCGAGAATTTATTATTTCCGTTGCAATTTCACAGTCAGATTTCTCTCCTGATGTTTGCAAATTATCATCAATCGCAACATATATTACGAAAATTGTTCATCAATTTCTTCATCATTGACTATTTCCGCTATAGAACCGTTTTAACACATACTCTTTGAAAGCTTGATTTTATAAAACGGCGCTTATGTTTTTTTTTAAAGAATGGTTTTAACATGTTTTTATATAGAAATGATTCTGTTCTTTCAGATTCGATTTTATAAAGCGACTGATTTTAAAATCCAGTGACTTTACTAGTGGCGAGCACTGTATAAGGAATTTCTTTCCTAAAAATTCTTGCCTTCATTTCATTTTAGATACACGTGGATAACACATAATCCATCATTGGCTATCAAAGTCTACAACAACATCTCACACTCAAAAATAGTTACTGTTATCTTTTAATAACATGCTTAACTTCTCACATAAGTAGAAGATAAATATTAGATATAGAAGAAAGTAAAAAAGGGAGTTCCAAATCTTCTATGGGCGTTTCGACTGAACACATTCAAATTTTAACCGTTTATTTGGCAACATGGATCGACATTATTACATTTGAATTTTAACTAAAATTAGCCACTATGATTTTATGTTTACAACTGAATTTGATGGAATAAAATTTTAGTCATGTAAGTATATATTTTTTTTAACAGAATCGAAGTTCATTAGCCAAACGTTCACTCGAGGAAGCATAATTACTCAAAACTAGTGGAACAAAAACATATTTTGGTCTACATAGTACGTACCACGACAAGTTTTTTTTTTTCATAAGTTTGTCGTTTTCTCCCAATTGAATAATTGATTATCTGTAGGTGTTAATAACCATGCTCACTTCTGAGTTGCTCTTACGCGCCCTGACTGAGCAGAGCAGTACCTTACAATTTAATTGTTCTTATAAAATTTGAACTGCTCTTTAAACGGGTTTCTAGTTAAAGGAGGACATCTCCAGTTAGGAGCAAATAGTTGTATTGAAAAATAACTACAGTATACTCTCAAATATCCGCGGAATTGGGTCCCACGGTTATAGCGGATAACAAAAATCGCGGATGAATAGGAAAAATCATAAAATAAAGGGTAAAAAAGATAAAAAATGTCTGCAAAATATTTGCATTACACTTAAAACGTGATATGTACAAACAGTGACGATAGGTATAGAGCATAAAAAATTACTAGTATTTGAGGTTCTCAAGCATATAAAATCGACAAAGAAGCGGTACTTACGATAACGCTCAGGCATAATAATTTATTCGATGAAGTACACCGCACTCTTGGGTAAGAAATGTTAAGAGAAAACAGAATTTATACATTCGTGCTTTTTCAAAAAAATCAGTTAATTGTGTTTGTTTCTTTCCCTAGAACCTCGCGGATAATCGAGAGTTTACTGTAGTTATTAGGTAAGAAAAAAGTTATTTATTGGTTGAGCAAACCGTTAGTTCTGAAGAGAAAATAGATATTAGGTATGAGTAATGCGTTAGCAAATGTGGCAAAGAGCTGTTAGTTTAGTAAATAATTACTAGTTTTGAGCAAATTTTTAGGTTAGTAAACATTTACATATTAAAAGAGCAAACTCCATGGTAAATGTCAAACTTGCCACCTTTTCACCATTTTTAATAGTCGTTGCTCTTGGTTTCAGCTCTAACTGTAATTATTGCATTGAATGCTTATTCTAATAGGTAATATATATAAAGTCGACTTATAAGATAACACTAAATAGCAGTTGTCATTTGGCGGAATTCAGAAAATAGCAAACAAATCAGCTTAAAGCAAACTCGTTAGCAGCTTTAAAAAAAAATCTTTTATCCATCATAACAAAAATCTACATTTTGCAAAACATAGCATATTTTGATACATCATTTATAGCGCACTTATGCGTATTTTTTAAAAGGCAAACTGGTAATAGCTTTAAAATATAGAGTTTTTCCTGGGTTTAATCATTTTTCACTAAGCACTTAAAGAAAGGAAACAACATTTAGTATGAAAATTGCAAAAAGTGAAATTTGAGATATTTAATTTTGAAAATTACTGACAGGCAACCAGTGCGTTCATTTCATCTTCAAACGTACCCAAGCCATCAGATTCGAAGAGCACAGCATCCCGAACACCGAAATCTCTGCACCAGCGGATGAAGAGTTCTGCATTGTCTCGAGCGAAGAAACTCTCTCGGCGAGCACTCTCCCAGAACTTGAACGATCGCTTAAAGAGTGAAAGAAAATCATGTCACCACGAATACAAGTTTTGAAACTGTAAATTTGAAATTTTGATTTATTTTATTTTTAACGCTAGATTGCCGAAGCAGTCATTTTGACTGATTTTTAATTTCAATTAGATGGCTAATTATGTCTGACACAATTTCTTAGAATTTTGTGACTTTTCAACGAATATATGAATGTGTTTATTAATTACTGTGTAGTTACCTCTCATTCCCTCTTTCATTTCCGATACAAATATGTGTTATATCTATATTGTCCAATCAGTCATTTTGACTGCTCTGGCAATCTACACTGTTAAAACTACAGGTTGCATAAGGCGAAACGTTTTAGCACCAGCAGCACCCACTGAGGGGAAAATGGATCTAGTGTTTCAGTTTTGCGTATAGAGTTAAGCCTTGAAAACTGACTAAATTTGATTAATTAATATCTCATGTTCTAATTAACGGAGAGTAACTTGCTAAAACTTTTTTTTTTCAGAAAAAAAACCCCTTTCCAACGATGTATTATGTTTGGTGGGGGAGGGGGGAGGAGTCTCCCCCTCAATTATGTTGGATAATCCTAAAATGAGACTAATTAATTAATTTAAAAATAACTAATTCGAAATTAAGAATTCGGCCTTCGAAGTGCATTTCACGGGGATACGTTCAAAATTTTGTCCCAAGTTGCAGGTCTGTAGGTGCTGTGAGGGATTCTGGCCATCGGTTACGAACATACATACAAACAAACAAACAGAGCCCGTCATCTTTATATATATAGATTCAGAGTTACATACTAACAACTGAAACACTTGTAACACATCAGCATGTGATACAGTTTAGCCTTCAGTCTTAACAATAGAATTAAATATATCACTTTTGCATTTGTAAAGAACGTGAATTTTATCTTTTATTCAGAGATACATACATACTGACAAGCAAACACACTATGTGAAACTAATAAAAGCGTATTAAAAGTGGTGCTATTCTTTTTCTCCATATATTTTTTGTTGAAGTAATTGATTAGCAAACTGGAAAGTTTAGAGGGGAGGGACAGAAAGACATTTCCTCGTCTTATTAGCCAGTTTAAAAATAAATAAGTAATTAAATAAATAGTGAATTGATTTGTTTATTTTATATGTTTTTATTTTTAGCAGCCTTTTTACACTGCATTAGTACCTTTAGTCGTTTAAAATTTGCTTTACGCTCCTCTTTTACAGGAAAGTCGGCTGAAAAGAATTTAATAAATCAAAGTTATTTTGAGTAATCTTTTTCCATAAATATGGAAGGTGCATGCGTAGTATTATGACGGACTTTTAGAGTTTTGCTATTTTTCTTGCTGCATTTTATAACCTTTTCTCTTCACAAGAATTTTAATTTGCTATGTAGTTTGTGTTTCCATTGGTCAAATTTTGATGAGATAAAATTATTTATGAAGTTCGAGAAATATTTCTCCTTTATGCATATTTTATAAGGAATTTAAGTGCTACTTTTATAACACATAAAATTCCTTATGATTTTCAGTTTATGGCAGCATAAATTTTATTGCAGTTTATTTGAATACAGATCAGCGAACTATTTTTTCTCCTTCTTCAAAAACTGCTATCATAAATTTAAACACAGATGTGAAATAAAACAAGTTGTAATTTAAAAACAGATAAGTTGTGTTGTCATAAATTAATTTTGCAAGTTTTTCCATATCATCCAGTTTATTAGCCTCATACAAGTATCAATTCTTTTTCTTAAAATTCCATAAAATCTGTACAGTTAAAGCATAAATTTACGGTTCAAAACATTACTAGTTTTCCCCCAAGACCTCGACAACCCTTTTTTAATTTTTTTAACATAAAACCATAAAAGTAATTACTTTTTTTTACGTAACTGCACTTTTTCTCATTGGGGAAAAATGGAATAATGTTACTTATTAGTGCTTGGACTTTTAAATCGAAATGAGAGGTGATTCTCAAAATTGGAGACTTTTTCAAAACCCTAAATCTAAAAATATTATTTTAAGCAAAATTTGAAAAAAAAGGACATATTAAAAAAGTGTCCTGCGTACTTTGCAATTGTCAGCAGAGCTAACTATTAAAATTTTCACTTATAAATTTTTTTTTCATAAGATTTTGTCATTGGAATAAGCAGAAAAAGCTATACTAATGACATTAGTATTAATGTAATCTAATGACAAATTTAAATCTTAACAAGATTACATACAATAACATAATTTCTACACACAATTCCATTCTGTAACATTTAAACGCACCCAAGTTATATGGAATTTAGTAAAGCAAAAATTGTAATCAAATATTTATTTTGAAAATTACTATCTATTGCAATGATGTCGAATTGACACATCCATCTAATATTTAACTTATGCTTCTGAAACACCTCAGATGCGCACCTTTCTTAAATGACTACCCGTTGCTTAGTATAAACGTTTTTTAAAACTGTTTGTTGTTTCTAAAATAAAATATGGATTAATAACCAGCCTTTAAAGTACATTTTTGCTTTAAAAATGAAATATGGAGGACGAATTTTAATGCCTTTAGTTCTTTGGTTAGTCAATTTTAAAAATGAATTTATTGGATAAATAGTTTATTTTCTATTCTAATTCGCTTATGCAAAGAATAACACGTTTTTTATCTTAAATTAGATTGTAATACTTTAAGAATATAGACATTATATAGGACACAGTTGCTGAAAATGTCTATGTTAATGACATTTCAAGCATTTATTCTTTTGTTTTCAAGTATTTTTAATGAAAAAGGGAATAGTTTTTTTCGTTCAAGGTTTGACTTGTAATAAATCAAGGATATACAGGGTTTAAAAAACTTCCGAAAAAGTGCTAAATCGTCCTGAACGAAAGTTCTCCCGTTTAGAGTATTAAATACTTCTCACATTAAAACAATATAGCGTGGATAAAAGCAATAAAAATATTAAACGCATATTATTTCTTCTTAAGGGGAAAAAAACTTATCTCCAAAAAGTATACTGATTGTGAAAACTTTTAATTTGTCACACTGCAAAAAAATGAAATGCTGTTTTTGCAGTACATTACTGGCAGCCGAAGTTCCAATTTAAACCTGTAAAATGCACAGTAATAAATTGTAAAAATAGCAGTTTTTGCAGTTTCTTAGTGTAAAGTTAGAAATTTTACAGTTTATTGCCGTGAAATTTGCTGTATTATACTGTAAAAACTTTAATATAATACTTGCAGTAGAGGTTACTATACTAATACTATAAAATTAGCTGTATTATACTCTAAAAAAAAACATTCATTTTTTACAGTGCAGAAACGAATCTAAATCGTATTATTATTATTGTTTCATTTTTTTAAGGACAATGGGTGTATCTACTTATTTGAATCAATTAAGACAAAGTTGTAGCATTGAAAATACACATTAACTAGAGAGAGTAATTCATTTACGCCTTGCAACTCGTACAACATTTGAGCACTAACTTTATTTTCTACGATTTGATGCGCTCGTTGGTGTGTGTAGCAAGGGTATTTTATAATGAAATATTGTTCGTGGAGGATTTAAATGTACTCATCAATCCTTTTCCAAGTTAATGCTGAGCTAAGGTCTTATCTCTTTAAGTCGGACTCTGATGGGTCTTGTTTTACAATGTTAAAAGAACACTGCAAAACATAAACTGTAGTTTTTACAGTATAATACTGGCAGCAGAGGTTCCAGTTCATTACTGTAAACAGCAGTTTTACAGTTTATTAGTGTAATATTAGAAGTTTTAGTTTATTACTGTAAAGCAGCAATTTTAGTTTATTAGTGTAATGTTTAGCAGTTTTACTTTATCACTGTAAAATTAGCAATTTTTAAAGTTTGTCACTATAAAGTTAGCTGCCTAATACTGTAAAAACAAAGCCTATTTTTTACAGTGAAGTCAGTGAACTGAGCAATAAGGTTCAAACTAATTAACTTCTGAAAAAAATTTGTTTTCAAATATTATTTTACAGACATCATTTTAGCTAGAAAGTTTGAAATGCTTACCTGAACACAAGTGTTAGTTTCTAAATCGACCTTTCCTTGGATGCATCTTGCAAGCTTGCACAAGATTACACCAGTTGAAAGTTTGTTCATAAGATTGTCGGCATCCACTACTGTGGAGCCTGAAAAACGAGTATACATTTAATTAATTTCACATTATACGCTTGTTTTAGTGCTGTTTATTAACCTTTTTGACCGTTGCTATAGCTTAAACCACTTTTCTTAAGTTTTAAGATTTTAATACAAAAGTGTTATGAAATAGATTGGTGCCGCAACTCAATTTGTTCCTTTTAAATGCTTCGTTGTACCAGGTTATAGCTTATTCAAGTTCACCCGTAGTTCAATATTTATTTTTCAAATCACTGGAAAAGCCTGATTTTTTTTCCGTCACAAAAAAGATAGCATTTAGAATTTGAAAAATTTTCGTCTGACTACAGTATTTTCATAACAAATTGCTTAAAATTTGTTTTAAACAGAAGTGATTTTCAATTTTTAGGTATATATATGACGTATATGTATTTATAAATTACATGTTTGTTGATATATTGAGTATTTTAAATTAGCTTTAGACCAATTTTAGATTTAGAGCAACATTCAATACAATAAAAATGAAAACGGTTTTGATACTTGAAAATACATTACATATGTATAATATGATGTGTCTTTTTCAACAATAAAATAAAGAACCCTTAGAAGAAAATTAAAGATTTACATGTAATTTTGAATAAATTTACGCATTTAAAAAGCATCATAATATATTTTTAAAAAGATCAAGAATAAGAACGTTTAAAAAATTTTAAACACAGTTAGTTCTGAGAAGAAATAAAACAAAGTTAACTTCCATCTTCAGAAACGTCTTAGTCGGCTGCAGAACAAATAATTCCCAATAAGTACATGAATGGTGAATGCATACTAAATTAGGGATTTAATTCGGGATAATTTAGGAGCATTAAGATAGTTGTTTCAGTAAATATTCTAAATAAGTGTCAAATCAATGAGCATTTTGAATTCAGAGGTGGCATTGCATTTGTTCATTTTGAAAGAGGGGGAAAATCAATGGAAAAGGGTTCATTCACGCAAATAGTATACTAGTAATTGAAACATTACAGAATTAAACAATGAAACTTCAAGAATTTGTGTAATAAAATGATTTTTGAGAAGAGATTATTTTTGCAAATAAACTCTTTTTTTTTTAAATGTATGAAGTCAGTAAGAATTTATTTCCGGAAGAACTAAATAACTTCAACCTACCTAGTGTGTTGTTAATCCATGCAGCTATTGACCGTTTTTGTGCTTTAATAATTTCCTTTTCTTTCCCGTAAATAATCATATCTCCCAGGTCCAGCTGTTTTCTAATGGTTTCCGAGTTTAGTTGGCAGATATGCTATTTATTCTGCCGTCCAAGCGGAGAATGAGAGCAGGTGGAAGGATTCAGGATCAAGGCCGAACCAATAATGGCCTTATCACAAAGTGACATTACTTTCTCTTTCAAATGAAGAAATAAAGATGTCTAACACCACTAAGAACACCTTCGAGTGAAGCAGCAATGTTCAACTGACATTGAAGCATATTTGAGAACTTTATCGATGTCAAAGAAGTTGCAACTTACGTTAACCGTTCGAAAATTCTGATGCAGAATTTAGCAACGACTGAGAAAGTTCTTCACAAATGCAAAAGGTGTTGCTTTGGCAATTTTTTTTCCACCAGGATGTGATGCAAGCAGCTATTTAAGAAAAAGCTCACGTTTCGCAATAGTAGGATGATAATAGCTGGATACACTGAGATCTACTTTCGCTTCCAAGTCCTGTTTGTTCTCTTTAAATATCACGCTATATTCCGAGCTGACAATTAAAACAGAACTCCTCATTTATTCTCATGTTCAAAGTGGCGAAAGTGAGTGTAGAGAATTGTCCATTCAGCTTCCGGCCATTGAGTCTATGCTGTTTGACAGAGAGGTGGGGCTTGAATATCAAAACTTTTGTCCATGAAAGTGATGATGTTCACGGATCGGCGATTGTCAATTTTTCCTTTTTTTAGTTTCACCATTATCCCTTTTTGAACAACTTGTTGCGTCACTTTGCCGAATTGCGTTTCACGGTCAAATGCGAGACAAAGTCTAGATTAGAGGAATTAAGAATGCGTGTTCCTTTTTGGGGAAACTCTCTTTATCCTCTGCCGACTTTTGCCTTTTGTTAAGTGAGATTAGCTAGGTCAGCGAACTGTCTGTCTGTATATTTCTGAACCCTATGCTCAGTCTCAAAACTTACATTATAACTTTATGATAACTGATAAAAGGGACATTTGGGATTTTAAAAAATGCAGTATTGCAATGATGTCTCCAGATAAACAGGGGAGTAGGAACCGAGGGATTTGGGGGAGCTCTGGCTCCCCTTGGAATATTTCAGACCCGCTTAGCTAACCCCGGAAAAATTTCTTTACTACAATATTCTTTATCACATTTTTTTCTTCAAAATTGTTTTCAAATGTGTGATCTATTTTTTTCTAGGAAATTCACGCAATGTCACCAAAAATCGTCAAAAGTTATTTTTTAAAGGTAGGGGAAGACCGCCTATATTGGACCCCCTAAGAACAGGGGGCCTGTGTCGCTCAATGTGAAGCAAAACAAAAATACGAAATACGGCATCGTAAGCTAAATTTAATCAGGAACCGTCCTAGGAGCCTATATTTTCTAAAAATGTGTAAATTATTTTTTAAAAAATTATCTTACAAAAAGTTGCAAAAGTCCAATTTAGGAATATATGCGCCTATATTGAACCATGCGCTTCCTAAATTGGACCGTGCCAGGAAATCATAGAAGAATTTATATTTGAACCATACATCTGTTTTCCAGGATTTGCAATAGAATTTCTTTTGCTTGGATCTCACTTAGGCAGTGTTGATAAACTCCCTGATGTCATTTCATGCACTTAATCATGTTTTGCACTTTATCTCTATGAAAAATACTGCAATAACAATTGTTTTGTGCAGTTTCTTGCTTCTTCTTATGTGACTTTTTCTGTTTTATGCTTCTTTCATGCGGCGTTGAAATAATTGCTGAGATAGCCTTCCTTTTTGTTCTTCTATTTTTTAGATGACATGTGAGCCGGGGCTTTACAAAATCATAGTTGAAGTTAACAATCATGCTTTGATGAGAACTATCCGCTGACTCTACAGATAGTTCTTGTACATGGTGTACAACAGCACAACTTAACCGTACTTTTGAAAAAGCATATGGCTCACCAGGGAGTGATTTTACGATAAGCTCATACATGGAACGCAATCTTTTGAAAATAAGCATGGGGAGGGAGGGGGCTAGCAATTCTGTTGCACTCATGCAGCAAATAGCCAGTGTGTTTCTAACACGTTCACCACGCATTACTGCTCCAAACTGGTATTTACCTTTATACGTCAATATACACTCAGGCACATTGAAAATAGCGACCCAAGAAGAAAGCATCGGATTGAAATGAAATTTAATACACATAATGATACAGATGAGAGGTTCACTTGATCTCAAAATCAAGACAATTGAACGAATACAGGGTGTGCAAGGACACACATACAGAGCAACTTCAATAGCGCGTTGGACCACCTCTAGCTAAAATTCATGCCGCCATACGGCCCGGCATTGAGTTGATTAGACGCCTGATGTTGTCCTGAGGCAGATGGGCCCACAAATTTGTAACAGCCAACTCCAAATCACGCACAGAGTGACACGACGGCATCTGACGTTTTACCTGATCCCACACATGCTCTAAAGGGGATAAGTCGGGGGAGCGGGCCGGCCATGGAAGAGTCTGAAAATGACGTAGGAAGTCTTGAGCAACTCTTGCTGTATGCGGACGAGCATTATCTTGCTGGAAAATTGCCCCTGGGAGACCATTTAGGAAAGGTCCTACATGGGGTCGAAGAATATTATCAACGTACCGTTGGCCGGTTAAGTTTCCACGCATCACAATTAGATTGGACCGGCTATCATAGGATATGGCCCCCCAGACCATTACACCAGCTGTGCGGGCAATGTGACGTAGAACAGTGTGGGAGGAATTGTACCGCTCAGCTGGGCGCCTCCACACCGGTATACGGTTATCATCAGTCCCTAAAACAAACCTAGACTCATTACTAAACACAACTTTTTGCCAATCTGTGATATTCCTCAATTGATATAGCCTTATACCGGTGTGGAGGCGCCCAGCTGAGCGGTACAATTCCTCCCACGCTGTTCTACGTCACATTGCCCGCACAGCTGGTGTAATGGTCTGGGGGGCCATATCCTATGATAGCCGGTCCAATCTAATTGTGATGCGTGGAAACTTAACCGGCCAACGGTACGTTGATAACATTCTTCGACCCCATGTAGGACCTTTCCTAAATGGTCTCCCAGGGGCAATTTTCCAGCAAGATAATGCTCGTCCGCATACAGCAAGAGTTGCTCAAGACTTCCTACGTCATTTTCAGACTCTTCCATGGCCGGCCCGCTCCCCCGACTTATCCCCTATAGAGTATGTGTGGGATCAGCTAAAACGTCAGATGCCATCGTGTCACTCTGTGAGTGATTTGGAGTTGGCTGTTACAAATTTGTGGGCCCGTCTGCCTCAGGACAACATCAGGCGTCTAATCAACTCAATGCCGGGCCGTATGGCGGCATGAATTGCAGCTAGAGGTGGTCCAACGCGCTATTGAAGTTGCTCTGTATGTGTGTCCTTGCACACCCTGTATTCGTTCAATTGTCTTGATTTTGAGATCAAGTGAACCTCTCATCTGTATCATTATGTGCATTAAATTTCATTTCAATCCGATGCTTTCTTCTTGGGTCGCTATTTTCAATGTGCCTGAGTGTATTTTGGGGCGTTTGGACAGTGAAAAGACCGGCTTCATTAACATTGAACATTTTGGTAGCATATAAATTGTTTCTTTTTAAATTCTTTTCGAACAAATCGAAGAATTTTAAATTTTTTTTCTCGGTAAACCAGCATAAATTCAATTTAAATTAATAACTATGTTTAACAACCTGAAACTGCAGCTTTATGGAAAAAGGAAAAAAAACATATGTTTTAAGAATTTGCAGCTTCTAGAGAGAAAATGTGCTTGATAAAAAAATGAATATAGTGAATAGGTGTTAAAGTATGCTTAAATTAATCTTATTTACATTATTAAATCAGATGAGTCACTTATTTTATGTTACAATTAATAAAAAGTCTTGCTTAAAATCATATTCTTAAATTGGACCACTGGTCCAATATAAGAAAATTTTTTCAGTCCAATAAAGGAAAACATGCCATTTTTTATTCTCCAGCTTATTTCTCTATCAAAAATTATCACAATCGTTCATGTAAATACATAGATGTAATCCTTATTAAATACAGATTATCATGCTATAACAGCAGATTACCTCAGCTTAAAGGTTTTTGCACTATCTTACTAAGTACAAGTCCGCAAAATAAGATTTTGCACGTTTTCAACATAAATCATGCCATAACTCACGCTACGCAGTTCGAAGACTGATGAAACTTCATACACATTGATTTTATTCCTAAAACTTTGTATTTCTACCGTTAAAGTGTAGCATAGAGCTCTGTACTAGATTTTAAGCCCGAGGTCCAATTTACGCAGTGGTCCAATATATGCGGTCTTCCCCTACCATTTGGATTTTTTTCCGTTGGAAAATCCAGTAGACTAAATAGAGTTTTCCTATTTCTGAGTAAATATTCCATCTAAAACTAAGTTTATATTAAAAATTCAAAAGCGTAGTTAAACTTGTCTTTCTGAGGAAAGATATGTTAGCAATGTTTTTAAATTCCGTTTATTCACAGAAAGTGTTTATTTGAAAATTAATGACTTTATAATTGAGCTTGTGTGTAAAGGGGCGAATAGTGTGTCTCCCCCCCCCCTCCCCAGAAAGCGCAAAGATCCGGCATTGCGCCGAGTTCCCGCTGTTTGTACACACCCTGTTTTGAGTTCCTACGCCACTGCAGATAAACGAATGGTCAGACAAAATTTGCCAAATGGTAAATGTTATGGGAGGTCATATCAACCTTTCGTGACCTCTCATCAGGGCACCTCTACCTGCAATTTTCGAATCACTCTCTACTCAGCAAAGGAATTAAAAATCATACCAGTATATATTTTTTTAGAAACCAAATAATGCTTCCGACGATCGTTGTGTTTCAAATAAAAATATTTTTGAAAAAAAAATTGAATCGACTTCGGAACTTCCCTCGACATGTGCTCTAAAAAGTAAAAAATAATTTTATTCTTTGAACACCATCGATACTACATTTAAACATAAGTTTTGAAGACGGTGCAAAAACTAAATAGAATCATACGAAACTATAATTTAGCTATAAATATAAACTTCAATGAATCCAGGTTCTTTAATCGCATTCGCACACACTAAATTGACAACCATATATTTATGGAATGGTACAAATATTCAGCTCTTAATTTTCAATGATTTCACTGAAAAATATTGGCAAAATATAGTTAAACATCATTTTATACCTATAGTTTTTGCACCGACTTCAAAACTTATGTTTAAATGTAATATCGATGGTGTTCAAAGAATAAAATTATTTTTTACTTTTTAGAGCACATGTCGAGGGAAGTTCCGAAGTCGGTTCAATTTTTTTTTTCAAAAATATTTTTATTTTATTCTTTTTAGTGTAAATGTACTTATGAAATAAAGTAATGTTTCCATTACAAAACTTCACCTAATTTTCTGAAGTAAATGCTCCGAAAAAAAGCTATGTAGGATAAAAGAAAAACTATCAACGCGTCTAAAATTTTAAACGATTGACACTAAAAACTAATCTTTGTTATTCTATGGTATTTATTTGTGTACTAGTTTAACCAAAGCCATTTAAATATTAACGGCTTTTCAATTAATTAATATTTCAAAGCAATACTAGTTTCTCACGGTTCATAAAATTTTAAGACATACTACGTACGGGGTCCGCCAATGAGTTTCATGTTTGATTTAGTTAAGCCTTCACTCAAAATTCTCATCATTGTTATTACTATTTCATATTAACCACGTTTTGTAACAATGGATTTCATATTTAATCATGTAGGACTAATCGCGTTAAACTTGACCACTTATCAATTGATATCTTCGTTATTTAAAATCGTATAATTATATAAATTAAAACTAATGAAGCCTGAAAAATTACCAATCTATCGGTACCTGGTTCGACTTTCAGTTCATTTGTGTTCAGGAGAAAGAAGCAGGACATAGAAAGATACTCAATTTTTAATGTAAGCAAATATTTCAAAACAATGTTATCAGCATTACATGAAGATAAAAAACCCACAGAAACGAATTAATCCAGAGAAGCCTTACATTCAAAATTGTCATTATTACGATTACTGTGATCCCGATTTCTATTTCGAACGATTTCTGCAAGTTCCCGTTATCAAACCCAGACCACGAGAGGATGGGACCAATCGGAAAGAACACCCTTTCAAACAAAAAAAGAATTTTCAAAATCGGTCCAGGCGTCTTCGAGTAATCTTATAACATACAAAAAAAAAGAAAAATTCTCCGACGAATTGTATAACCTCCTCCTTTGTTGAAGTCGGTTAAAAAGCCAAATCAATTCCTTGCAGTACGGTCAGAATACTTCAAATGGAGAGGAATATCTAACATCGAATAGCTGTGTGTTGCCATTGGAAACATTAAGGAGATTTTTTATGGACATAATGATGCTGTATTTGCATAAAATAATATTTCTATAGCATAGATTTTTTTTTATCGTCATTGCAACTTCGCACAGAAATAATTAAAATGTCACTTCACGCTATTGCTGATGAAAAATGACGGAAAAATATCCCTCTGATAGTAATTTGTTTAATGACACACAAGTAGGTCAGATCCCATTAAGGTTATGTTTATGATCTTTTTCTTGATGGATATAGACCAACATTGTTTGTTTTTGAAGCTAAATATTAGTGTCATTTTATGACGTGTCTCGGAATTGAAGTGTGAATCATTTATTTCTTGGCATGTATTTGGTTTATACAAATAGAGAACTCATTCCTCATAATGATAAATGTTTATCCTCATTTACCCGTTGTTTATTTTTTATACTGAAGAATTGCAGAGCATAATATAGTTAAGTAAGTAGTTGAAATGTGATGCAATTAAAAGTTTATTCATTATTACTATCATAACCAAGCAGACAAAGGAAACGCCATGATCAGTACTTTTAACAAATTTATATTTTATGGATTGTGTTTTGTTAGTTATTCTTCTGCCCTCATCTCAAAATTTCATTAATGATTGCGTGTGGTAATACTGTATGAGTTTGCATAATATGTACATCAAATTCAGATAGTTAAAAGAAATTCGGTTCATAAAGCAATAGTTATGCTACAGAGCCGATTTACCATGCTTTTACTCTGTAACTGCTTTGTCGGGAAAAGTGTGATCTGAATTATTTAAAGAACAACTGCAGCGAAAAAAAATTATTTATGTTTTTTATTCTGTTGGCTCTGAGTGGTTAAAAAATAGCAAATAAGTGGAGCATTATGACCCCTAAAACGATATTTCAAATAGGAATGCATTCTAAACATAAATAATAGTTCAACTTTTTCGTATATTTCACAGAATAAGAAATTTTCTCATTCAAAAGATGGCATCATACTGAATGTGGCAGGAAGAAGTTTCACTATTAATCACGCGTTAGTGTTTTAAAAGCAAAAGAAAAAAATAATTTAATGATAACAGCTTTGTTCTGTTAAGAAAATTGATTTAATAGAAATATTTTACTCATGAACCATTTCTAGACTCAAAAAATATCGATTTATCAAAGAGAGTAGAGAAATGTTTTGCGTTTTGTGATGTATTTCAAAATCAAATGGAACGGAAATAAAACGGCTGTTTATTGTAGTGGATGCTCTAAATAGTCGCGAAGATATTACAAATTTGCGTGAAAATGAGGCAGTTATTTCCACTTATCATTTTTTTCTTTTTTTCTGAAGACATGTTTTTCATGTACGTAATTTTTCACAGGTTGTAGATAACTAAAAAGGAAAGGAAAGAAAAATTTTTACCAGACTTTTTTAGAGAGTTTTCTTTTATTTTTTAAAGCTAACTAATCCAAATAATATTTGTTAAGATTACGTCATGCAAGAAGATTTTTCATTTCATGTATCATTTTCATCTCATGATCAAATAGAAATACTTTTCTTGTTTCAGCAACTCAATATGGCTGCTGTGTTTGAAGTTAAAGGAGTAAGGGGAAAATAAAACCTCTTTAAACTCGAAAATGAATGGAAAAATAACGAACTGTCGAGCTCTGGTATTCAGCTGATTAATGTAAAGACGCATTCACCATTCGGCAACAGCAGTGACAAAGCTACACCAAAGCAAAACAAAACAAAATGGGTGCAGAGAAAAGATGCATTACTCGGGACTCGTTCTTTCTTCTCTTCTTTCATTCTTTTTGTTTACCTCTTTTCTTCTCAGCACTTAAATGTTCTTCGAAAACTTCAAACAAGGAGAAACTTCCGACGTTCCAGTTCGTGGCAACCTTCCAGGTCCGGCTTTGACTGTCCGGGGGATGTCTCATTCAATTATAGTTACAGATGGGCTCTAAAACCACTTCCCGCTTTTCGTGCTGATCATTTTAATGCCAAGGTCCATTTTTTCTTCAAAATGCTGGGATGATGAAGAATTTTTTTTCTCTTCTTTCTGTTTTTTTTCTTTGTAGCTCTTGTAATATATATATACTAGCTGACCCGGCAAACGTTGTTTTGCCATATAAATAATTTCCTAGTAATTTCTAGTGTTGACAAAAAATAGCTTACTTATTGCAAGTATGTATGTATGGTAGAATGTGTATATTGTATGTATGTAAGAATGTGGTATATGCGTGAAATAAGCATGGAACGCTGTGAACGATGCGGGAATATTAAAATAACAAAAGGCAAACATTATTTTTAAGTTATTATAATTTATTCCTTAAAATTACACATCATTAATTAAACAATTACGACAGTAACACTATTAAACAATATCAATCTCTTAATGCTATAGCGTGAACAATATTTTTTGTTAGTCCATCTTTAGCTAACACAAACAAACTGGATGGTTTACACACTCGAGAGCATGCCATGTATAATTGTCCGTGTGAAAAACATGGTGTTCTCAAATCTAAGCCACAAACAGACATCGTTTGACCTTGGGATTTGTTGATAGTCATTGCAAATGCCAATCTAATCGGAAACTGAATACGTTTGAATTGAATTGGCACATCTGTAGGTATAATAGGAATCCGTGGTATGAGTATATTTTCACCTCTGAACTTGCCAGTTAAAACCCTGGCTTCGATCACGTTTTTCATTAATTTTTGAATGACTAATCGCGTACCGTTGCACAGTTCAAATTACGAAGCAAGATAATTGGAGATCCCACCTTTATTTTTTAAAAATGTGTGTCACTTTAATGGTCGTTCATACCCCCCCCCCTCTAGCAGTGAAAAAAAACTTTATACAGCAGATTTTGCCTAATAACTCAACACTCATGGTGTTTGATACATTTTATTTGTTTGTAATGATGTTTTTTGGTCACAACCAATATGAAAATCACAAAAATAGTTACTTTAGTTTTTAACATATATTTATCTTCTTCAGAATTTTTGACTTTTAATTTTACGTTGAATTTGACGTAAATGCAAGATATAATATACAGAATTTTATAAAGGTACAAAAATTAACATAATATAATTGATAGTGTATATAATTTTTGAAAAAATAATATAAGTGCCGCAAATCAAAAACCATTTATTGCCACAATCGATTCAAAGCCCCCAAAAATTGCGCAAACGTCCATAAGAAAATTCTACAGCATCGAAGGACCCCATTGCCAATTTTAACAAAGATCCGACCAAAACCGTCATTTTGTACTATAAAAATATATGGGGTAGATCCCCATGAGGGGATGTACCTGCATAAGGACATTACACTCATTAAAATCATTCAAAAAAAACCATGCAGCTGTTCGAAAAAATCCTTGCGGGCCTGGATTCGATCTCATTCCATCAGGAACTTCAACCTGACGCGCATAACCACTTGACCATCGGGTCGCTCATTGAAGTAAGGATTTACGATAAGACATATTGTTTTAAATGACATGAAATGTTAGTTTTATCGATCATAACTTTTTTTCTAGTAAACAAATATCGTCATATGAGTACATGGTACCTAAGTTACACCATCTCCTATAGATTAAAAAAAAATCGTCCAAATCGGTTCAGTAGATCAGATGTTATGTGCGAACAAAAAAAAATTTAGGGGTGGACTACCCCTAACATTTCGGGGGATGAAAAATAGATGTTGGCCGATTCTCATAGATACTGGATAAGCACAAAAAATTTCATCAAAATCTGTCAAGCCGTTTCGGAGGAGTATGGCAACGAAAACTGTGACACGAGAATTTTATATATTAGACTAGTTGACCCGGCAAACGTTGTTTTGCCATATAAATAATTTCCTAGTAATTTCTAGTGTTGACAAAAAATAGCTTACTTATTGCAAGTATGTATGTATGGTAGAATGTGTATATTGTATGTATGTAAGAATGTGGTATATGCGTGAAATAAGCATGGAACGCTGTGAACGATGCGGGAATATTAAAATAACAAAAGGCAAACATTATTTTTAAGTTATTATAATTTATTCCTTAAAATTACACATCATTAATTAAACAATTACGACAGTAACACTATTAAACAATATCAATTTCTTAATGCTATAGCGTGAACAATATTTTTTGTTAGTCCATCTTTAGCTAACACAAACAAACTGGATGGTTTACCCACTCGAGAGCATGCCATGTATAATTGGCCGTGTGAAAAACATGGTGTTCTCAAATCTAAGCCACAAACAGACATCGTTTGACCTTGGATTTGTTGATAGTCATTGCAAATGCCAATCTAATCGGAAACTGAATACGTTTGAATTGAATTGGCACATCTGTAGGTATAATAGGAATCCGTGGTATGAGTATATTTTCACCTCTGAACTTGCCAGTTAAAACCCTGGCTTCGATCACGTTTTTCATTAATTTTTGAATGACTAATCGCGTACCGTTGCACAGTTCAAATTACGAAGCAAGATAATTGGAGATCCCACCTTTATTTTTTAAAAATGTGTGTCACTTTAATGGTCGTTCATACCCCCCCCTCTAGCAGTGAAAAAAAACTTTATACAGCAGATTTTGCCTAATAACTCAACACTCATGGTGTTTGATACATTTTATTTGTTTGTAATGATGTTTTTTGGTCACAACCAATATGAAAATCACAAAAATAGTTACTTTAGTTTTTAACATATATTTATCTTCTTCAGAATTTTTGACTTTTAATTTTACGTTGAATTTGACGTAAATGCAAGATATAATATACAGAATTTTATAAAGGTACAAAAATTAACATAATATAATTGATAGTGTATATAATTTTTGAAAAAATAATATAAGTGCCGCAAATCAAAAACCATTTATTGCCACAATCGATTCAAAGCCCCAAAAATGGCACAAACGTCCATAAGAAAATTCTACAGCATCGAAGGACCCCATTGCCAATTTTAACAAAGATCCGACCAAAACTGTCATTTTGTACTATAAAAAACTATGGGGTAGATCCCATGAGGGAATGTACCTGCATAAGGACATTACAATCATTAAAATCATTCAAAAAAGAAAAAAAAAACCATGCAGCTGTTCGAAAAAACCCTTGCGGACCTGGATTCGATCTCATTCTACCAGGAACTTCAACCTGACGCGCCTAACCACTTGACCATCGGGTCGCTCATTGAAGTAAGGATTTACGATAACACATATTGTTTTAGTTCAGTAGATCAGATGTTATGTGCGAACAAAAAAAATTTTGGAGTGGACTACCCTAACATTTAGGGGAATGAAAAATAGATGTTGGCCGATTCTCATAGATACTGGATAAGCACAAAAAATTTCATCAAAATCGGTTAAGCCGTTTCGGAGGAGTATGGCAACGAAAACTGTGACACGAGAATTTTATATATTAGATATTACTTTTATATTTGCAAAGACCGTGAATTTTATTTTTTATTCAGAGTTATATACATACTGACAAACAAAACCACATGTGAAACTAATAAAAGCGTACTAAAAAGTAACAAAATGTTTTTTCTCTTTGGGCTAGAATAATTTGAAAAAAAAAACTTTTTGTTTCTGGCTATTTTCCGATTAAAAACTATAGTGGATTTCCAACATTTACATGAATGAAGCTTTCTAGTCGCTCCTTTTCTTAAATGTTCGTAACGTTCATTTGAGGAATAAATTTTTAAATAGATAGACCTACTTATGAAAACAAGAAACATGTGATATTTTGAAAAAATAATAAGCTGTGTTTGTAAATCTGAAAGAAATTATAATATTTTTCGTAAAATTCATTTGAGTATTGGATTTCTTAATAAATAGACCTACTAATGAAGAAAGTAAAAAAAAAACGCTCAATGTTTTAAAAAATTAAATAAGTAACGTTTTCAAATCAAAAAGAAATTAAAATATTTACCTACTTAAGAAAACAAAAAGTATATGAAGTAAAAATGAAATGAGCAATGTTTTTTAGTTTAAAATAAAGTACCAGGGGACCGAGCCCGCTCGGTTAAAAAAAAAAAGAGGTTTGTAAACTCTTGTTTTTTTCTAAAATGCGAAGTACTTATTTAGCTAAACTTGAAAAGCAATTTTAAGCCTTTGGTGGCAATTATGCTTTTAAAACAGCCATAATTTGTTTTAAAAAACACAACCTTATTTAATCCATGCTCACCGTAAAATCACACCCAATTTCATTTCATTTGGCGCCGAAGACGCGGAAGGTGTTGATGAGAATGGATGCATAGTCCCTGTTCTCCAGTACGCATTTGGTTCCAGTTGGTTTTGACTTTCACTTTACTTCACACTTCAAGGTTCCCTCCGTACATACCACAACTCGTGGTTTAACCGGGATGGGGCCCTGAAGAGCGCTCTGTTTATTTTTGAACCAGGCCCTAGGGCCGAGCAAACCCTTGGCCCAGCGCCAGCATCCCCCAGAGGTATCGTTTAACTTGGAGGATTTTACGCCCACGAAAATTTTTAACGTCCTTCAGCCATCATTAATGAAGACGGTGGATCTTTTAAAATTTTATCAAAATCGTTAGATTCGAAACTTATTTTTTAAGAATGAGTTTCATATTTATTGATTTTTTACCTGAAATATCTTACTAAACACTCTTGAGGAGGAAAAAAAGTATTTTAAAACTAACTATAACACTTTTATTCTCAATTTTGAAATCGCACTTGAAAATAAAGTAATCTGATTTTTATATACTGTAAGGCAGGGATTCAAGTGAAACAGGCCATCGCAAATTACAATCGCTACTAGAAATGAATAACATTAGAACGTTTCTGGATAAAAACATCGTGACGTCAGCGTGACGTTTGCCTATGAAAAACGAGCTAGATAAAACGTCACAGCCTACTTGGCGAATAAGAGGAGATTGCTGAGTGCTTGTGAGCTCTTATTGGCTCCACCCGTAGTGACGTCATGCCAAGTTAAGTTGATGATAATGTAATTCACTTCCAGTAGCGATTGCAATTCGAAGCGATCGCAGTGCTGTTTCACTTGAATCCCTACCTAAGTTACCATAAAATTCAATACATGTCGGTCGACAATTACCACTGCTTTTATCCCATGGCTTTTGAATAAATAAAACAGCTTGTTATCAGTGAAGCCTTGCTTTAACATTTCAAAAACAATAACAATTTAACGTTGCCAACTACCATAATTTGAACTTGCGCTGATGTGATTAAATATGAAATCCAATTGTTATAACAAAACGTGGTCGCCACGGAAACAGTAACAATGAAAGTAATCATAAAGAAAATGGCGAAATAAAAGCTTCTCATACTTTCAATGAAGGCACAAAAAAAAAACGGGGTTTTTTGTGAAAACTCGCGTTTTTACAGAAAAAACGCCGACGTAAATGAACTCAGAAACCAAAATTCTATCTAAATACAAAATTTTATCGAAATCGTTAGAGCCGTTTTCGAGATCCGAAAAATAAATAAATATATATACAAAAATTTGCTCGTTTAAAGATATTAGATAAAATATAAAGGATAAAGGATAAATACAACGTTAAGAAGGCACAAATCTGTACCTCAGAACCAGACTAACGTAAGTCCGTTTTCGTCATTTTTCGGTAGAGGGGAAAAACGATTGTCGAATACATCGTTTTCCCCCTCTACTGAAAAATGACGAAAATAGACTTACGTTAGTCTGGTTCTAAGGTACAGAAATGTGCAGGGATACTGCAGACACGTGTTTCGGTGTTACAAGGGGGGGGAACGCCTTTTTCAATGGAAAAACAAAAAATGTGAGCTTATGAATGCACAGACATCTGACAAAAGCAATGGAAACAGAAGCGAACAGCTGAAAAAACAAACAAAGCTAATTATGCGAAAGCCAATATATATGCTTATAATATTCATTTTAGTAGTGAGTTTCCTAATAAATGGGCCTACATATGAAAACAATAAAACACGTGATATTTTGACAAAATAACTAAGCTATGTTTGTAAATTTGAACGGAATTATAATATTTTTCATGATGTTCATTCGAATAGGGGATTTCTTAATAAATAGACCTACTCATAAAAAATAAAAGAACAAAAAAAAAAAAAAAAAACACGCTATGTTTTTTGAAAAAAAAAAAAAAATCAGTCACTTTTTTAAATCTAAAAGAAATTGAAATATTTAATTACTTTTGAAAACAAAAAGCTCGTGGTGTTTTTCAAAAGTAAATAAGCAATGCTTGTAAATCTAAAAGAAAATAAAGTTTACTTTTTAACTCTCATTTGAGTGCTGGGTTTCTTAATAAATCGACTTACTTCTGGAAAAAAAAAATATGTTTTTAAAAACCAAATAAGCAACTTTTGAGAATCTAAAAGAACTTACAATTTTATGCTCAGTTGGGGTACGTGGAAATCTAATTAAATGTTAATTTAATGCTGCTTGTTGATGGCATAGCATTCTGAAATTTTTGAAATGTGTTAAAGTAAAATCATAAAGTCATCAGTTTCAATATTTAGTTTATAAGTATTTAAATGTAACAACTAGTTTGGGACATCATTTTCAACTGGAATGTAGCTATTAATTGATAAACAGAAGGAGTATTTTAATAGATTGAGCCACGTATTTTATTTTGGAAGATTAGAGTTTATTAGAGATAGCGGGCAGCTTTCAGCATTGCTTTGGTCTCTATTCTTTCAGTTTAGGAATATAACTAAAGCCAGTTAGATCACTGAGCTCTTCACGAAAAATTTTTAAAAGAAAGAAAATGGCCTATGGTTAATATGATTTACGCAGAAAAGCACTTTCAGTTATGTTTCGAAATAAATTATCTTTAAAAAGAAAAAAAAAACAGCCCTCAACACAAGATTAATGATGACAACATCGATTTTTATCCATAAAGATGATTGGATTTCCAAAAGGACCACGTACATTGCCTAAACGGGGGAAATAATATAGTGACAGTAATGCAGGGGAGTTTTTGCATCTCTTTCTATGATCAATATCTATGTCAGTCCACAAATCATTGTGTCTTTCGACAGTTTATTCCTTTGCGCACACTGCAAAAAATGAACTGTAGTTTTTAATGTATAATACTGGCAGCCGAGGTTCCAATTTAAAACTGTAAAATGCACAGTAATAAACTAAAACTAGCAATTTTAGTTTCTTACTGTAAAGCTAGAAATTTTAGTTTATTGTCGTAACATTTAGCCGTATTCTGCTGTAAAAATAACAGTATAATACTGGCAGCAGAGGTTAACGTTTAATACTGTAAAATCAATGGTAATAAACTGTAAAATTAGCAATTTTAGTTTATTACTGCAAAAGTAGCAATTTTACTGTTTGTTACTGCAAAATTAGCAATTTTTACAGTTTATAACTATAAAATTAGCTATATTATACTGCAAAAGTAGCAATATTACAGTTTATTACCGTAAAATAAGCAATTTTTACAGTTTATTACTGTAAAATTAGCTATAGTATACTGTAAGAACAACATTCATTTTTTACAGTTTACACAAGGTTAATTTTCAAAGTTTGGAAAACACAAAAAGCTTTTTCAACTAAGACTTACAGGAGAAAAATTTTAATTGGGCTCTATGCATAATTTTGCTATCGGTCAGAAGTAATAAAATATTTTAAAGATATTCTGTGAACTCAGTTTCAGATCGATATTGACGGCTTTTTTTTTTCTCTTATTTTAACCGTTTTCCTGTTTCGTGTAAGAAAAATATAAACTATCATACTTTCTACAATTTTTACTGATTTTTTCGTGTAACACTTTATTTTTCCACTTGCTTTTTCAGAAAAAAAAATATCTGTGAACGCTGATGTTAAACACTATTGAACTTTTCAAAAAAAGAAAAAAATAATAAATAAATAAAATAAAATCCTTAAATTATGATCTTTTTATGCACATATTTTATATCAAAATTTCTCGTCAATAAAGTTTTTTTGAAGCATACTTATACTAATTATATAAGAATTTAACTGGCACAATTTAACCCCATAAAGCATAATTCATTTCTATCAATAATATTTTGTTTAATATCGTTAATAATTACGTTTTTGAATAAAAGTTTGAACGTCATCTGTGAACGTTAATGTTAAACAGTTTGGAATTTTTTCAATAAATAAATAACTAAAAGTAAAGGGGGGAAAAGTAAATAAATAAATCAATAAATAAAATTAAGCATTTATCTCTTTTTCGTCAAATGTTCTCCCCAATAAAGTAATAACACTCGAAACATATAGATGTAAGAGAAATGTAATAAACGGGTGATTGTATACACTTACCGCATTATAAAAAATGTGCAAGGTTATCATTGTTAATGGGTGCAACATTACACAAGATCTGAAGTAAGTTGTGCCCATTTTAGGAAAACTCTTAACTGTTGGAGGAAAATTTCACGATATCCTATATAAAGTTTCACCTACCCTTAAAATTATTTCACAAATCTGTTGTATTTTTTAAAGCGCATGCGTGAAGACAAGCATCGGCGTAGATCTCTTAAATTGAAAGAAAAAAAAACCGCAACTAAGATGTGCTTAAACATTCCAGGGGTAAAACGCGCTTGCTTTGAGAGCCATCTGAAAGTGATTGGGTCACATTTGAGGGTTCGATTCCATCAAGGCTTTTATCTCCTATCTTTGTGTAGGAGATAAAAGCTTGTGTTCATTGGCTGTGGGGAAGAAAGAACCTGGTAAAAATTACATAAACGAATAGTTGAAAACAACATGAAGGAAAAGCTATAAGGAACGACGAAAAACAAAAGAACTGCTAAATATTTATTTGTTATATTTTGAACTTGTTTTGTTTTTGTACCGTCATAGCAACATATCAATGATTACAGTATAACTTATTATAGATGACATGTAAGAAATCATCGGCATATGGAAGGTAGTTTAAAGTATTGTAACCTAATTCATTTCCATCACTTATGAAAAACAATAAATAAATTAAAAACTTACAAGAAGTTCTGTCAAGAACTAAACGAGCCTACTTTCCCGTATATCGACATCGGCATTCTATCATCTGATCATTATTCTCTTGATTATCTGAGACTGAAAATTATGTCAAACATACCTTTTTAGCACTTAAAGCTGATTTCTAAAAGCAAAATATACCCCTCTCATCAAATGAAATAGACACGTAAAAAGTAAATAAACGAATAAATAAAGTTTTGTCGCACCTTTTAAAGAATGTAACTGTTATAGTTCTTCCGTAGAAAAATTCCTCAATCGTTTTCAAAAAAAAAAAAAAAAAATTAAAAGTACAAAGTACATCAAAACACATTTTATCAAAGAAAGAAAAAAAGAAAAAAAAACTCGTCCGTTGATTAAATGTCGAATTTCACTTTTAATCCGTTGCCAGCTGTTAAATATAAAAAAAGAATAGAATGCTCTCGTGAATGAAACATTTTTGTTACAAAAAAAATCGAGCTGCCAAAAAAAAAAAAGATAATAATAAATAATATAAAACAAATGAATAAATAAACAAAAAATTGTCTGCACAGTCAGACATTTTTTTCTGAGCCTGCATTTCCGCCATGTTTGCGGAACGTTTGCTGTCCGCCCGTAGAAAAATTCCACAATCGTTTTCAAAAGAAACAAAAATTAATAAACAAAATAAAAGTACAAACAACATCAAAACACATTTTAACAAAGAAAGAAAAAAAAATCGTCTGCCCAGTCAGTCATTTTTTTCTGAGCCTGCATTTCCGCCATGTTTGCGGAGTCCGAGTCGGAATCAGAGTCCTCACAGAAGATTTTTCAGACAAGTACTTCACATGCATTTTTTATCAAAACCATTTTCTTACAAAGTTAGTTTGAAGGAAATCCGCCTTTAAGGTCAGAATCAACATTCAATTTAAATTTCCCAGTAGTCGCTCATGTTAAATTTTTTTCTGAACGGTTCATCATTGAACGAAAAATGGTTGAAATTGAAAAGTGAAATATGGGAATGAGTCGCTCCGAGATCTTTCGAACAAAAAAAAGTTTATTCCATTCGGACGGTTCACTCAAAAGTTATCAGGTGGGGAAAGGTTGCTTGAGCGGTTCAATGTTGGTACGGCAATGAAGTATCCTTGCCGAGATCTTTCGAACAAAAAAAAAGTTTGTTTAAATCTGACTGTTCACTCAAAAGTTATTAGGGGTGAGAGCTTGTTTGAACGGCTCAATGTTGAACGAAAAATTGTTCAAATCGGAAATTTAAAAACGGGAATGAAGTATTCTTGATAAGATCTTTCGAAGAAAAAAAAAAGTTTATTCAATTCGGACTGTTCACTTAAAAGTTATTAGGTGGGGAAAGGTTGCTTGAACGGTTCAATGTTGAACCAAAAATTGTTCAAATCGAAAATGTAGATACGGGAATGAAGTATCCTTGAAAAGATCTTTCGAACAAAAAAAGTTTGTTCAAATCGGACTGTTAACTAAAAAGTTAGTATCGCGGGACACTTAAAGTTAGTATTGCGGTTGTTTGAACGGCTCAAAGTTGAACCAAAAATTGTTCAAATCGAAAAATCAAATATGGGAATGAGCTGTACTCGCCGAGATCTTTCAAACAAAAAAAAAACTTTCAAATCGGAATGTTCATTCAAAAGTTATCAGGGGGGACAGACCGACCGACCGACAGACCGACAGACAGACACACAAATTCCCCATCTCAATACCCTACTTTCAAATTTTTAATTTTTCGATATTTATTTATTTTTTTTTCTTTTTGACTGTTTTTTGGACTTGGCGGTATTTTTTGAACTTGGCGATATCTTTTGGACTGGCGATATTTTTTAGATGCATTAAGCCACTTTTAATACTTTTTTCGTCTCTTTTGTTTTTAACGGGAAAGTAGGCTAAAAAGACGTTATTACCTGAGCACTTAGGAGCTTTGATTTTTTAAATCATCGAAAGGTTAACTTGAAGTCAATTTGCACTTAAAAATAAGCAAGTTTCCACAAAAGTGTGACGGGAGCAGATTTTTGCCCATGTGTATTGTGTACCCTTTCAAACAATTTATCCTCGAACACATAAATTAATGAAACTTCACACAATGAAACTCACATACACTGCAAAAAATGAACTGTTGTTTTTACAGTATGATACTAGCAGTCGACGTTCCCCTTTAAAACTGTATAATGCACAGTAATAAACTGTAAAACTAGCAATTTTACAATTTTTTACTGCAAAGTTAGCAATTTTACAGTTTATTGCAGTAAAATTTAGCTGTACTATACTGTAAAAACAACAATACAATACTAGCAGCAGAGGTTCCAGTTTGAAACTGTAAAATGCAAATTAATAAACTATAAAATTAGCATTTTTACAATTTATTGTGGTAAAGTAAGCAATTTTACAGCTTAGTACGGCAAAACTAGCAATTTTACAGTTTATTACTGTAAAATTAGGAATTTTTAGTTTATTACTATAAAATTAGCGGTATTATACTGTAAAAACAACATTATTTTTTTACAGTGTACTAGTAGTAACAACTGTAGTGTAACTTTCCCAAAGTGATACGTAACGTTACATCAGTTTTATTGGTTAAACTAGCGGTACCCGCACGGCTTTGCCCGTGGTATAAAATAAAAAGTGCATTTGTAAAATAAATGATATAGCAGAAAAAATGCTCTATTTTAGTTTTATTCAACTATAATTCCTTTAAAGTGATATAAAGATCTGATATGGACCCCACACTACTTAATTTTACGTGTAAATTTCTTAGTAGATGCCTTAAGGGCTAAAATAGTGCTTGGAGTGAGCAAGATAACAATTCAAACATTTGTATCCCTAGTTTGCTACGAAACAATGCAAAAAAATGTTTTACAATGATTAATCTCCTAAATATCGTCGATTTTAACATCATTCAGTGGATTTTTCGCAAAATATCGCCAACAGCGCCAAATTAAACCCAAATCAAAAAAAAAAAAATTTTTTTTCGCCAATTTGGCGTCAAATACTTAGCGATCAAAAGCTTGGCGATATATCGCCAAGTGGTCGCGCCAATTCATATCACTTTTGTTAACCAATTCATATCACCTTGCATTGAAAACACTGATTTACCCGATAAATGGGGTAAAACACCCTCTTGGAACATTCGAATGCAACCCCAAGGGAGATGGAGAAAAATAAGCCAAAAGAGAAAATAAGAACAATTTTGTTGATAACAGAAACCAACAGAAATCTTACCAAAGTTTAAAAGAAGAAGAAAGTTTTCTTTCCTAGCTTAAAAAACAAAACAATACATTTTCCGAAATGAAACACTTAAAAAAACGATGCAATATGGCAATTGATACGATATTTTGTTAATCTGTGCTTTAGGTACCCTTTTCTCGCTAAATGAACGATAGGCGCGCCAAGCGTGGTAACCCTAGCTATTTTGCGTAGTTGACTTTTTGAAAACGCGCCAAGCAGGGTCCCAAAGCATCTTCACCGGAAAAAGACAGGGTTGCCAGAGAATTGGAACAAAAAAATACTGCGCCTCCTCTAAAAAAAATATTACAAAATACTACTGTTTCCAAACGTTGCCAAAATCAATGTTGCTGAAATGCGAAATCTATGAAAATGAAAAAAAAAAAAAAATCCGCCAAGTCTTTTAATTAAGTCATTAGTATATTGGAAACAGGGTTGCCAGAAAAATACTATGCTCCTTATTTGGGCCGAAAAAATACTACCGTAGAATCAAAAATACTACGTCTGGCAACCCTGGAAAATGAACGAAACAAAAATAAGTATGAACACGTAACCATAGTAACAACATAAAAAGTTGATTTCCGTTGATAAAATAATTCATTTTATCTCTCTTTTCAAACAAATTTTATTCTAGAGCTCAATCATTTTAGAATCGTTTGGCTTGCTTTACTGAAGGTAAGCCTTGAATTTCGGGATTCTAAAAACAGTTGTTACAGCTCTCCTGATGATCGTAGAAACTTCGAAAAAACTTCATTTTGTGCAGAAAATTTCAAGCTTTCGAATGACATAAGACTTGAAAATGTGTGTGAAATATTTCTTCCCTATTTTATCGAATTTCCGCTAAGAATTCGAATAGAAAAAGAACGAAATGGAATTTTCGAAAAATCGCTTCGAGGTGCAAAACTACATGCTACAAACTAATTTTGTATTAAGTGGCATGAAAATCGACCAAACGGTTTTGGCGCTACGCGCGTAACAGACAGACAGACAGAAAGAAAGAAAGAGAGAAAGAAGGACAGACAGAACCACCTTCAGCTTTATTATTAGTAGAGATTACTCCATACCATTGGGTGTAGCAATGCTGCCACCGCTTTTACGAAGCAAGGTAACATGATTTTTTTTTACAGCGCTGTACTTATTCGTAACAACCAATAAACATGGTAAATATAACATATTATTGACTATTGATATACGTAAAAGGTTTATTGATATAATCCCCGACTTGATGGGGAATGTAATAAATTCGGATTTATTCTGTAGACTAATGAGGGCATAATTTCAAAAAACGATTATATTTCAACATTGATTGATTGAAATTTATGTTGACAGCTGATGTATTTTAATAGTTATTGAAAAGGTGAAATTGCTGTTAAGCTTAGGTAAACTTAGCAACGGGGGTAAACTAAGTAGTGGGAAAAAAAAGCTTCCACTACGTATAATCAAATACCTAATGCTCCAAACTGCCATTCTAAAATAACATTTAATTACATGCATGTAGTACCAAATTATTAATAACAAGAAGTTCTGTCAAGAACTAAACGAGCCTACTTTCCCGTACATCGACATCGGCATTCTAGCATCTGATCATTATTCTCTTGATCATCTGAGACTAAACATTATGTCAAACATACCTTTTTAGCACTTAAAGCTGATTTCTAAAAGCAAAATATACCCCTCTCATCAGATGAAATAGAGACATAAAAAGTAAATAAATGAATAAATGAAGTTTTGTCGCACCTTTTAAAGAATGTAACTGTTACAGTTCTTCCGTAGAAAAATTCCTCAATCGTTTTCAAAAAAAAAATAAATAAATAAAAAAAAAAGTACAAAGTACATCAAAACACATTTTATCAAAGAAAGGAAAAAAAACTCGTCCGTCGATAAAATGTCTCGATTTTCACTTTTAAACCGTTGCCAGTTATTAAATATAAATAAAGAATAAAATGCCCTCGTGAATGAAACACTTTTGTTACAAAAAAAATCGTCTGCCAAAAAAAAATAGTAATAAATAAAATAACACAAATGAATAAATAAACAAAAAATCGTCTGCACAGTCAGTCATTTTTTTCTGAGCCTGCATTTCCGCCATGTTTGTGGAGTCGGAGTCGGAATCAGAGTCTTCACAGAAGATTATTTAGAAAAGTACTTTACAAACATTATTTATCAAAACCATTTTTTTACAAAGTTAGTTTGCAGGAAATCCGACTTTAAGTTCCAGGATCAACATTCAACTTAAATTCCCCGTAGGGGCTAATGTTAAATTTTTTTCTGAACGGTTCAATATTGAACGAAAAATGGTTCAAACCAAAAAGCGAAATAAGGGAATGAACCTCTCCGAGATCTTTCAAACAAAAAAAAGTTTATTCCATTCGGATGGTTCACTCAGAAGTTATTAGGTGGGGAAAGGTTGCTTGAACGGTTCAATGTTGAACGAAAAAATGTTCAAATTGAAAATTTAAATACTGTAATGAAGTATCCTTGCTGAGATCCTTCGAACAAAAAAAAAGTTTATTTAAATCGGACTGTTCACTCAAAAATTATTAGGGGTGACAGCTTGCTTGAGCGGTTCAATGTTGAACGAAAAATTGTTCAAATCGGAAATGTAAATACGGGAATGAAGTATCCTTGATAAGATCTTTCGAACAAAAAAAAGTTTGTTGAAATCGGACTGTTCACTAAAAAGTTAGCATCGCGGGACAGGTTGTTTGAACGGCTCAAAGTTGAACCAAAAATTGTTCAAATCGAAAAATCAAATATGGGAATGAGTTGTACTCGCCGAAATCTTTCCAACAAAAAAAAGTTTGTTCAAATCGGAATGTTCATTCAAAAGTTATTAGGGGGGGGGGAAGGTTGTTTGAACGGTTCAATGTTGAACCAAAATTGTTCAAATCGAAAAATCAAGTATGGTAATGAGTTGCAATCGCCGAGATCTATCCAACAAAAAAAAGTTTGTTCAAATCGGAATGTTCATTCAAAAGTTATTAGGGGGGAAAGGTTGCTTGAACGGTTCATTGTTGAACGAAAAATTGTTCAAATCGAAAATGTAGATACAGGAATGAAGTATCCTTGAAAAGATCTTTCGAACAAAAAAAAGTTTGTTCAAATCGGACTGTTAACTAAAAAGTTAGCATCGCGGGACAGGTTGTTTGAACGGCTCAAAGTTGAACCAAAAATTGTTCAAATCGAAAAATCAAATGTGGGAATGAGCTGTACTCGCCGTCGGAATGTTCATTCAAAAGTTATTAGGGGGGGGACAGACAGACCGACCGACAGACCGACTGACAGACCGACAGACCGACCGACAGACCGACACACAAATTCCCCATCTCAATACCCTACTTTCAAATTTTTAATTTTTCGATATTCATTTTACCTTTTTATTTTTTTAACTTGGCGATATTTTTTGGACTTGGCGATATTTTTTAGATGCATTAAGCCAATTTTAATACTTTTTTCGTCTTTCTTTTATTTTTAACGGGAAAGTAGGCTAAAAAGTATGCTGATAACTGATAAATTTTAATAGTCGTTTTAAAAAGAGTAACTTGTTAGCTTGTTTAAGTACGAAAGTTATTGTTTCAATTTATGAAAAACAAATCCAGAAAGTTAAGGCATTTTTTTAAATGCAAGATCAGTTTAAAAATTTTTTATGTTATTATTTCGGGAGAGCTCTAAATTGTTGGAAGCTTACCGAGTAAAATGTTCAATTAACTCGTTTCGGTTTAAGAACACAATCGATGAAAACTAAATAATTTTCGTGAAAAAACTAATAAGTACATGAAATAAATAGAAACATGTAAATAAATAAAAGATCGAAATTAACATGAGAACAAAAGAGAAAGATGAATTAATGAATTGCAATGAAAAACTACATGATAGAATTTTAGAATATATTATTTTAAATAAAAATAAGGTAATTAAATTAATGTATTAAAATAAAAATAAAGATAATGAAATAATTAGCCTGCAAACTAAAGTACTTTGTGTACAAAACCAATGTTCTAGCAAAGTGTATTTGTATTTCCTCTTAGTTTCTAAGCACTTCATATCAGTTAAAACTATTTAAAATATTAATTCGAGACCTAATGAAATTAAGACTCAATTTTTTATGAGTTATGAACACATTAAAGGAACTTCTCTTTCATATTTTTGGGTAGAAAAAATTATGAATAAATTTTATAAAACAATTATTATTTTAGCCTTCAAAAAAGCGATTACACGTTGGTTTTGGTTTAAGAACATTTACTTTTATGGATTTAAAAAAAATGAAATAAAATAATAGCTATCAGCGCTTATACAAAGTAGAAAATTGATATTGTGCAAATTACTTCAGCTATTTTTTTTCCAAACATAAATAGTGGAAAATGGTTAATAGAACTATTTAGTTGAAAATGATAAAAATCCAAATAACTTCGCTTAGAAAAAAAAAGCATTAAAAAAAGTTTCATAACATTGAGCTTAAAACTATTGTTATTACAGCATTGTAATTAATATTGTGTTTATTTTCATTTAAGTTTTTTACTTTTTCAGAAAAGTTTTAGAAAGCTTTCTTTTTTTCTTTTTAAAGCATTTTTTCAAAGAACTTGAAGCAAAAAAAAAAAAAAAAAAAGAAAAAGAAAACAAACGTTTATATGAAACGTTATAACCATTTCTCTAAAATGATAATCAAATATTTTTTCTCGACATTTTAAACTTGTCAAAGTCAGAAATAAAATTATACTGAAATTTAAAAGAACAAAGAGTTATAAATTAAGTAAAGATATGTTAATGTGTACCGGGAATCAGAGTTTCCCAAATAAATTCTCACGAAATACTGCTGATAAATCCTTAATCAATGTGATGTTTTTTTTAGATGCCATGTGCAACTTATATATTAACTGGTAAGACGTTTCAGCGTTATTTATGCACATTTAATCAGTCATTTAAGTGATTCATTCTTGAAGGAAAGAATAAAACTCGATATATATTACGAAGAGGTTCCCAGCCCTTTGAACCTTTTTTTTTTTTGTGCATGCTATCAACTTTGAAATTTTTTACAAATTTCTCTAATTAGTTCACATTAGTTATAAAATTACTCACTTTGACTTTTTGTGTCATTTTAAGGTGAACATTTAAAGGATGTTTCGAAATTATTAAAATTTATTTTCACTGATGTTTCATTTTTGATATTTTAAATTCTTAAGTCATTTATCCTTTTATATTAATCTCGAATGTTAGTAATGAATCATCATTATTATTATTAACTTTTCTTTAACACTTGAAAAATCTTCTTAATTAATAAATTGATTACCGTGAATTTAGTTCTAGCATTAAAGCATATTTTTAAAAGTTTATTATGCAGGAATACACAAAAAAAAGTTCGATGATTCAGATCATCGATATTTTTGTGTCGATGTATTAATATCATCGATGTTTTAATTTTGACCATCGATGTATTTTCATCTATGTCGCACCCCTACTAAGTACCATATTCAAGCGTATATAAGTGACAGGGCCGCCAAGAGTGAAGACTGCCCCCGAGTCAATTGGGTCACCGGACCGCCCTCCCTCCATTAAACATGGAAAAATTGTTTCATTAATTCATTTTTTATTTTCTGTATTACTGGGATTTTTGTTGTAATTTCTAAATTGTCTTCCTGCTTTGACTTGTGTTTCATGGTATTACGAGTATTTTTTTCAACGTTCACTTATTAGAGACGATGAGAGGCCATGTCAGTCTAGTCTGAAACTAGGAGCCCGACCTTTGGAAGGGCTCGACTTGATATCGGAAAAGTATTATTAAAAGAAAACCCTATTAATTTTACCCTTTTTACAGAACTTGATTATCAAAACGTTTTTTAAAAAGAGAAGTGATCAAAGCAAAATTTATTTGAAGTTTTAAATTAAAATTGCGTTTTTCTCTTCATTTATCGTTCAGCGAAACTTATCGCTTGTATTGAAAAAAAAAAAAAAAACTATGTTTCATTAGAAATAAATTTCAACATCCTAACGTACTCTTCCTATTTTCTATATTACGCTTTCCTTTTCTAAAGAAAGTAAGAGTGCTTTTGATGTTTGGAATGCTCTAGTTTGATTAATCTTTTCTTTTTTACTGTGCTTCAAATCATAATAATAATCATAAATAATTAAATATAGTTTAAAAAAACTAAAAAATACCCTTTTAGAGTTAATCAGACTACCTTAAGTTGCAGGATAGTATTAAGTATATTATACTTAATACTACCAATAATACTAAAAGATAAACTATATTTCATTATACTCTAACTGATTTCCCTCTGATTTTCAAAACTGTTGAATATCCGCTAAGTTTGCATGCATTTAGAGTACATCAACATGTGATATAGTTTATCAATAATAGTATTAAATATTTAACTTTTATATTTGCAAAGAACGTGAATTTTATCTTTTATTCAGAGTTACATGCACAAACACTTATAATACATCACTTATAATATAGTTTAACCTTTATTATTAATAATAGTATTAAATGTATTACTTTTATATTTATAAAGAGCGTGAATTTTATCTTTTATTCAGAGTTACATACATACAAACAAACAAACCAACCAACCAACCCCCATGTGAAACTTATAAAAGCGTATTAAAAAGGTTTTCTATTTTAAAGTTAAAATACCGTTGAATAATGTTCGTTTTACTGAATTATTCTCTCGATTTCGGCTAAACAGGGAATAAACATTTCGACAAGGATCAATTTTCTTTTCCTCCAATTCAGGGCGTTCTGAATAACTATTCGAACATTTCGTCACAGACCTACAATTTTGCATTACTTTCGGCTCCAGCATTCACACAAGCGTACATAACCATTCCCAGTTCAGGAAGGGAAGAAAAACAAAAAAATCGGTTCCATTCCAGAGCCCGCACTCTTTTAGCCCTCACTAAAACACGAGGGATGTTCCAGAAAGGGGGCGGCGGGGCGCGCGTAGGGCACCTGCGTCGCTGCTAGGTGTAGGGAATCAATAAGGCCGGGGCGACGCCGACGCCCTGCAGCCGCCCTCAGATGCTCCCCGGACCCCAGAACAAGTGGCATGTGTCGCCGGATAGCTAGCCGGATTTATCCCGAGTCCCGGGAACGGGAGGTGAGAAGAGACGTTTCATTTTTGCTAGACGTTTTGTTTATCTTTTTTTTCTTCGTTGTTAGATGAAACGGTGATGATTATTTAATACGCTTTTATTAGTTTCACTTGTGGGTTTGTTTGTGTGTATGTATGTTATTCTGAATAAAAGATAAAATTCACGTTCTTTACAAACGTAAAAGTAAAATATTTAATACTATTATTAATACTAAAGGCAAACTATATTTAAAAGCGTATTTTTTTAGTTTTTTAATCTATATTTTGATTATTTGTCCTGAAAAGTTTCCCTTTTATTTGTTGTGTGTTTTCTATGAGTGATTTTGGGAAATTGAAGTTTTTTCCTGTTATTCACCGTTTTAGTCGTTAAAATGTTTTATTTTGTTTGTGATATTGTTTTCAAATGGGGATTATTACTATAAAAAATTGAAGCTGAAAAATTACAACAGTTGTCATTTTGAAGCTGTTCGATTTGACGTTTTCTATTTATCAAGCGTATTTGTTATGTTATCGCTTCTGTCAGACTGACTGTCGTCAGTGCAAGCGCACTCGTAAAGTTGAAGTTACAGTGTTTCGGCAAGGGATGTTCGTTTTGCACTTCTAAATATTCAAAGTGAGAAAAAATTAGTACGAAAAAAATAAGTTGAATATGTTTTTTAATGTAAATAAAAATTTACTGCACTTTGCTGTTCAAAAAACTCCGGTTTTTATTACTTGCTGTTAGTTTGTCAAAATGTAGTTGTGGTGTTCAACTAATATTATAAATTAAAATATCTTGATACATTAGACAATATAATAGTTTAGTTTTATATTCATCTGTTGTTAAAGTTTGTCAAACAGTAGTTATGGCATTCAACTAATTTTATGTCTTAAAATATATTATCTTGGTACATTAGCCAGTACGATAGTTCAGTTTTCTGTTCGATATTTGTTATTATTTGTTGTTACAGTTTGTTTAATAATAATGATATTCAACTAAATTTTTATCTTAAAATATATTATCTTGATGCATTAGACAATATAATAGCTCAGTTTCCTGTTTGTTAATTTCTAGTGCATAGGTTGAAATATTTCAACTATAATACACTGGCGGAAAAAAAAATCCCAACACCAAGAAAGACTTGTGTTAGATAAACAAAATTTGGTATGCGTGTTTATACAACTGAAAGATGACATCGATTGAAATTTCGTGTTCCGCGCATAAGTGTGGCGCAGCTGGCGTCACTCAGAACATGCAAATAAGGCTTGTTTTAAAAGCGTGTTGTGAAGCTCGTGTGTATTATTTTTCCGTGAAATTGGACGAATTGCGTTCATGTTAGCCAGGAATACCTTTTAAGAAGACGAAGAAGTCATTATCAACAGTTCACCGAGTTTAAACGAGGTCGTACAAATCGGCTACGAGAAGATGGATTTTCATTTCGAGATATTGCAGAAAGACTTGGGTGGGAATGTTTCCACCATGCATAATTACTGGAAGCTATGGGCAAGGGATGGTACTACCTCAAGAAGATCGAGTTCCGAGCTGCCACGTGGCACGACTGAGAAGGAAGATCGCCGAATCTTGTGTACGGCTGTGGCGCATCGTACTGCATCTGCGGCTGACATTCGAGCTGCAGTTGGTACCGTCGTGACCCAAGGAACGGTAAGAAACTGTTTACTTCAAGGACAGCTCCGAGCCAGGCAGCCTGTAGCCGGTATTCCATTGACTGCAAACCATTGCCTTTTCCGACGGCAGTGGTGCTACGACAGAGCATACTGGAGGTCGGAGTGGAGATCTGTTGTAATTTTTGATGAAAACAGATTCTGAATTAGTGCCAGTGGTGGCTGTATATTGGTCAGAAGGAGGCCAGGGGACCGCTTGCATCCAAGCGGTCTACGGCCTAGACACACGGAACTCACACCTGGAGTTATGGTCTCTGGAGCAATTTCCTACGACAGCAGGGGCATTCTTGTGGTTATCCCAAACTCACTGACTGAAAATTTGTCGTCAGTCTGGTAATTTAACCAGTAGTACAGCCCTTCATGAGTAGCATTCAAGGGGGAGTTTTCCAACCGGATAACGCTCGCCCTCACATCGCTGCTGTAACGCAATGTGCTCTACAGAGTGCTGACTTGTTACCATGACCTGCAAAATCACCAGGTCTGTCTCCATTTGATAACGTATGGGATATCATGGGATGGCACCTCGAGCATCATCCACAGTCAGCAATGATGTCCTAGTATTGACACAGCAAGTGCAACAAGCATGGAACTCCATACCACAAAGTGACATTCGGCACCTGTATGACATAATGCATGCACGCTTGCAGGCTTGCCTTCAAAATTCTGGAGGTTACACCCTCTATTAAATTAACGTAATTTCACATTTGCACAGCATTTTCTTGAGCTTAAATTAGCCAGTGATCGTGTACATTTAATCAATTAAACATGTTAGCTAGACAATTGCATTACCCAAATTTCATTACTCTACGGCAATTTTTTCTTGGTGTTGGG
>JAXGGA010010279.1:0-47649 GCA_038373865.1 Uloborus plumipes
ACAAACCAAAATTTCTAGCTTGCAGGTTTCGCTAAAAACATTTTGATTTAAAAAAAATCAATATTCAACTCAGCGATTTTTAAAGTAAATCCTCTAATTTATACTGTAATTATTTTAAATCAATCACATCTGCTTAAAATTTTGAGCTTTCAAGGATATGTAAATGCCACAATGATTAGAAAAACAAACTTGCCTGCATGAAAAAAAAGAAGGTTAGATCAGGAAGTAAAAAAAAAGGTACATTTATTGCAAGAGAAATAAATATTCATTGAAAGAGAAAAAGTCACTTTGCTGCAAAATTCAATGTATAATGCTCCATAAGCTGAAAGAGCAAACAGACTTCAATTCCAATTGCTCTCAGAAATTAATTTTTAAAACTATTTAATTTACTCTCCACAAAAATATCTCAAAAAATACCACATAATAACTTTGCTTTCCTAGCATCACGTTCTCATTTACTTTTACATTCTTTATGAAACATTCCTTTCTCGCCGTACTTGCTTCAGAAGATTTTCCAGCAGCATCTTCAAGGCTTTCCTCTTCTCCGCTATTTTTACTTCTTCCTCATCTCCCTTACATCATAATCGTTATGCGTGGGAAACTAAGGACTGCCAAGGAATAGACAATTATCTTTTTTTTTTAAAGCTCAAACAAAATGAAGCATTTTCTAGTTCTTTTTTGTTCCAAATGCAGCTGCGGGTGGTTTCTTATTTAAGTATTGTGTATGGTGACGCTCAGCTTTGCTCATATTTTCAGCAGCAGTCTGAAAATTTTAACTCACAATTCTTTTGCCAACGTCACGTTGAAGCATACTTAAGGATCTCTAGTTAGAGGTTGTTTTGCATTTTTTCGTTACGTTTTTCTTCTTTGTGTTAAGATATTTAGGGCCATGAATATTCATATACATTTTCGTTTATGCTTAGCTTCTTGGAATAATGTGAAATTCGAGTTAACTCTATGATTTAAAAAGATTTCACATTTTTAAAGTGTGCTCATTTTCAAGTGCGTTTTGTTCGTTCAACATTTTCAAATGACTGCAAAGTACCCTAACAGCATGAAACTGCATGTTTTAATACAACAACTGGTTGTTTATATTAGTCTAACCTCGTGAATTCGAACACGCTTAAAATAAATCGCTGGTAACCTGAACTATACTTGGAAGCCTTGTCCTATTATTCGCTGTTTTTTTCCCTTTCGGATAAGACGAATTATGGTTAAAAGGAATTGATTTTAAAGATCCCTTTGAGTTCCTTTTTACGGGGCTCGATTGCATAGCACAAATTGAGTACTTTAAATTGCATTTTAAAAGTCTTGCATCGACCCTTTCTAGTAAACACAATTTTCTTCCCTGGGAAAGGGTTGGTTGGTCATAACCAGCCACAATTTTTTACCATGGGTTTTTTCTCTAGGTAATATGGCTTAAACTAACGGCTTGACGGGCGGAATAAAAACACAAACCTACCGCTAATTGCACCCCTGATCTAACTTTTACACTTAAGTAATTCACATGCAAAATTTTCTGATTTGATTATTATATGATGAGAATTAACATACTTTCATTGTAGGATTCTAGTTAAAACAAAGGAATTCCGGCATTTATACCCAACAACCTCTTTTCCATATACTACTCTTGAAATTTCAAAGTTAACGACTTGAAATATGTACACTTCTCCATACAGGGCGTCATAACATTTTCCAAAACTTATTTCTACGGTTGCCATTGGTCAAGGGACAATTTATTCCTACTCTTCGGGATGAGTTGTATCTTCAAAAATTCAGACTACAACAAGAAGTTCTGTCAAGAACTAAACGAGCCTACTTTCCCGTACATCTAATCCGCAATCTAGCATCTAATCAATATTCTCTTGAATATCAAACTGAAAATTATGTCAAACATACCTTTATAACACTTAAAGCTGATTTCTAAAAGCAAAATATAACCCTCTCATCAGATGATCAGGACACGTAAAAAGTAAATAAACGAGTAAATAAAGTTTTGTCGCACCTTTCAAAGAATGTAACTGCTATAGTTCTTCCATAGAAAAATTTCACAATCGTTTTCAAATGAAAAAAAAAAAAATAAAATAAAAGTACAAAGAACATCAAAACACATTTTATCGAAGAAAGAAAAAAAACCTCGTTCGTTAATAAAATATCTCGAATTTTATTTTTAATCCGTTGCCAGTTGTTAAATATAAGTAAAGAATAAAATGCTCTTGTGAATGAACAATTTTTGTAATCAAAACAAAAATATCGTCTGCCAAAAAATAAATAAATAAATAAATAAAAATATTAATAATAAATTAAACAAAAAAATGAATAAATAAACAAAAAATCGTCTGCCCAGTCAGTCATCTTTTTCTGAGCCTGCATTTCCGCCATGTTTGCGGAGTCGGAATCAAAACTGGTTTCTTACAAAGTTAGTTTGAAGGAAATCCGAAGGAAGTTTAGAATCAACATTCAATTTAAATTTCCCAGTAGGCTCTCATGTTAAAAAGTTTTCTGAACGGTTCATCATTGAACGAAAAATTTTTCAAATTGAAAAGTGAAATATGGGAACGAGTCTCTCCGAGATCTTTCGAACAAAAAAAGTTTATTCAATTCAGACGGTTCACTTAAAAGTTATTAGGTGGAGAAAGGTTGCTTGAACGGTTCAATGTTGAACGAAAAAATGTTCAAATTGAAAATTTAAATACGGTAATGAAGTATCCTTGCCGATATCTTTCGAACAAAAAAAAGTTTGTTTAAATCGGACTGTTCACTCAAAAGTTATTAGGGGTGAGAGCTTGTTTGAACGGTTCAATGTTGAACGAAAAATTGTTCAAATCAAAAATGTAGATACGGGAATGAAGTATCCTTGAAAAGATCTTTCGAACAAAGAAAAGTTTGTTCAAATCGGACTGTTCAATGTTCATTCAAAAGTTAGTATCGCGGGACCGGTTATTTGAACGGCTCAAAGTTGAACCAAAAATTGTTCAAATCAAAAAATCATATATGGGAATGAGCTGTACTCGCCGAGATCTTTCCAACAAAAAAAAAGTTTGTCCAAATCGGAATGTTCATTTAAAAGTTATTAGGGGGGGACAGACAGACCGACCGACAGACCGACACACAAATTCCCCATCTCAATACCCTACTTTCAAATTTTAAATTTTTCGATATTCATTTTACCTCTTTATTTTTTTAACTTGGCGATATTTTTTGGACTTGGCGATATTTTTTTTAACTTGGCGAATTTTTTTGGACTTGGCGATATTTTTTAGATGCATTAAGCTACTTTTAATACTTTTTTCGTCTTTCTTTTATTTTTAACGGGAAAGTAGGCTAAAAACGATCTTTATGAAGCGGTTATTTACTCATCGGTCTGAAGTGAGTTTTCACGGAAGTTCTCTTGCGTTCAATCAGTTATTTTAAAAGGATAAACCATTAAATATTTATGTACAATACCTATTTCCCATAAAAATTCAAATTTAAAGAAGAAAATTATGCACCCACCCCTTTACCCACTCAATCACAATATTCTCCAAAAGTAAACAAAGATTCCCACCGTTGCCATTCCGCAAAGAACAATTTACGCCTCATTTTCGTAGAAAATCAGACTTTACTTCCCAGCAGTGGCAGCAGACGCCTGTCAGATCCAATAATTTCGCATCTCACTTTCGAACAAGTATCCTGCCGTGATTTCGCAGACCTGGGGAAGTCGCGAAAAGCCTGTTTGAGTGACACCATCGTTTATCGTCAAAGCGGCTTCTGTGGGGCATACGGCTGTGCATCATTTCAACGAAAAATATCCGCGACACTTAGTTTGTTAGGGTGGAAAGAGTGCCTATTAACTGAGAAAGATGACCCGGTAAAAGTGATTTCCAAAGGGACGCGATGATCAAATTGGGTGTAAAGTTTATGCACGGCTAGCATTTTTGAAGCTAGATGCATAAGGGACTCTCCCGTGGTAATGTCTAAAGTAGTTTAAAATATTTCCAGAAATGCTTTTCATGGTATTCCTTTATAGAAGCACTTCGTCCCTTTTACATATTTAGGTTAGATAGCTTAGTGCTCAAGAAACTGTCGTTTTATGACTTAAAGAGAATCAAGGAATAAAATCGTTCTGGCTATGTTATTAAAAATTAGTTATTTACAATCGTATTTACGTATTAAGCATTTCCAGAAAACTCTTTACAGCGGTACATTCATATTCTGATTCCAGCGCACGACGTAAATAGCACAGTGAGTGTTCACTTATTGTATTTTATTTAGCTGTTGCCACTCTTGTTTTCATATTAGACCATCTTAGAGTATATTTCAAATGGAGTGAGCGATGGTCGGCCATAACAGATACACATACAGATAAATATTTTCTGATAATTGTAAGGCAGGGATTCAAGTGAAACACCATTGCAATCGCTTCGAATTGCAATCGCTACCGGAAGTGAATTACATTAACATCAACTTAACTTGGCACTGACGTCACTACGGGTGGAGCCAATAACAGCTCACAAGCAGTCAGTGATCTCCTCTTATTCGCCAAGTAGGCTGAGACGTTTTATCTAGCTCGTTTTTCATAGGCAAACGTCACGCTGACGTCACGATGTTTTTATCAAGAAACGTTCTAATGTAATTCCTTTTCAGTAGTGATTGTAATTTGCGATCGCCTGTTTCACTTGAATTCCTGCCTAAAGGACTTTTTAGTTTCTTTCAGTCGCTTAAAAGGTATTCAGGCACTTAACTATTCTTTTATGATTATTTTTTTGTCGCCTAACAAATCGAAGACTTATTCACTATTTTATGAACTAATAGCCTGCCACATATTAAATTTACAAAAATTTATAGACTTGTAAAAAAGGAAAGTCGAGGAAGAAATATTCATTTAGCTGAAGTAAAGAAAATTCGTGTAAAATTTGAGCAAAAATGTGTCAACGAAAAAAATTCAAGCATTATGATGAGCAAGAAAAAATGTGCGCTTGTTAAAATTTCGAAATGGGAAAATAAATGGATTTTAAACAGCTATGGTCCATACTACATTGTCTTTAAGGCACAGTTTCTAAGGAATTAGTTGAAAAAATTTCGTGTTTTAGAATTCGATTTAGTTTTTTGTACTAAAGTCTTAAAAGCCAACCAAGCTACAGCTGTTTTGAATATATGTTGTGACGGATTGATGTTTTTGCAGTTAAAAATTTCAGAATCCTCATTGTATTTTTTAGTTTAAAAAAATCGTTTGAGGTTAAAAAGATATTCAGAATAGAATACGTTGTTGAAGTTCAAGCTATATTTTTAGGCGTCAGTAAATATATCGAGAATTTTGTTGTAATATAATAAAAATGGCAATATATGTTTAAAATAATACATTATACTTCGAGCACCAAAATAAATACACAGCCTGCTCATCGCAATACATACCCAGCTATAATAAAGAGCCATCTTATTTATATCATAAAAATAACTAAAATACGTGGACGAATATTTCAAAATGTACGTTATTGCTTTTTTTTCTGAAAATGCATTTTACTTTAAAGTTTTTTCACAAAGAAATACCTTTACTGTGCGAGATTTAAACTTAGAGAAATAAATACCTTCCGAATCAAAGGAACATAATTCAACAGGTTAAGTGGGAAACACTGGAATATCAGAATTTGAACATAACAACTTGATATCCACACTGCAAAAAATAAACTGTTGTTTTTACAGTACAATACTAACGGCCGAGGTTTCAGTTTAAAACTGTAAAATGCACAGTAATAAACTAAAATTAGCTATTTTACAGTTTATTACTGTAAATTTAGCAATTTTACAGTTTATTACTGTAAATTTAGCAGTTTTACAGTTTATTACTGTAAATTTAGCAATTTTACAGTTTATTACTGTGTTTTTTACAGTTTTTTACTGTGTTTTTTACAGTTTATTTTTTGCGGTGCATATATTTCTATACTCATACAATCATACATTTATAGTTCATCTCGAAAGTTTTTGCTCATCATTAAAACATTTACAATAAAATATTCATGATATTTTTTCTAACACAATTACTACAAATAACAAAAAAGTAGTACTTACTGTGAGGATTTTTCATTAATAATTACCCTGAAAAGAAAAATAATTTAATTAATAAACTTTCTTTTCCAAACATTACTTCCAAAAAAAGAAAAATCTCTTTCATACTTAAATTAAATTTTATGCATACTAACCACAATGACATAATTATTTTAAGCGTGATGACTTTTTGCTTTGGTTGTATTTGCACATCTTTAAATTCTTTAGTATCTTCCGTATTTGCCTTTTTTATGGTTACTATTTTCTTAACAGTAGGAAGAATTAATTAAATTTCAGTACAGCTGCATCATTTGTAATGTTGAGTTTAATTTAAGAGTATTTAATTAGATTTTTCTTGCTCAAAAGATCATTTCTATTCATTAGTTTTCCTAATGTTGAATGTCCATGGAAATTATATAATTATTCATATTTATTGAAAGTATCTTATTGTTTAAAAATATTTGAATTAGGTTCTATACTTCAGACAATTTTTAGTATTGTGAGCAAAACAATATATTTATTTCATTAATTTACAACTTGCATCTACAATATTGTAATTTTTTTAAAGAATAAAATATGTGTCATTAATGTCACAAAACTCTTTATACATCACCAAAACTATTAATGTGTAGAGTTTTGATATTAACGATTTAACCAGAGTAGTGAAGCGGTTGTCGTTTACAATAACTCTTTTCTACAAAAGGACGGATTAGTCTGACTCTTACGCCAAAGTATTTTCCTAATGGTGAATGTTCAAGATAATTTTACATTATTATTCATTCTTTGATTCATATTTATTTAAAGTTATAACCAGACCGCAATTAATATCATGATGCAAACAATATATATTTTTCAATAATTTACCTCTTTTAACAAATATATCGTAATTTTTTTAAAGAATAAAATATATTTCATTGATATCAAAACTTTTTATATATCACCAAAACTAATCATTTACAATAGTATCTCCTTGTTACAAAAAGGACGGAGTAGTCTGACCTCTATGCCCAAGTGAAACTCCTTTTTAGTTCAAGGCGATACACCCAATAATTTAAGAACTCTTTGAAAATGCACAACATGTCACATGAAAGTAAGTGACATCATTATGAGTTACAATAGTCACATATCATAAAGCGACAGAATTGTGACACATCACAGAAATCAGATACATTTGTGACATGTTTCGTGTGACTTCACAGTAACGTCGCTGCCACAACAAATTTGTAACCGCTCACTTTGTGACTTGAAAAGTCACAGTAACGTCATTTTGTGACGTGGCCACGGGACCTGATATTCGTATCTTCCTGAAACTTATATGATCGTCGGGCAACAGGGATTATTATATGTCCGTCACTTAACTTTCACATAATGTTCCCACTTTATCCTCTCTGCTGTTGAGAATTCCCTTCAACAACGTGCCGACTGATGATAGAGTGGTGTAGTGTTACTCTTACCATCGAAAGTGCAAGTTTGAATGTGGTTCTATCGGTAAATTTTCAAGGCGCAGAAAATCGATAACATCCTAGTTATATGATAATGTGGCATAAAAAAAAGATGACTCGAGAACTCGTTTGGATCTGAATACTATTGGGGAAATTTAATTCCTAGTGCATTCATGGGTGGGGGGGGGGGGGGTGACTAGGAGTAAAAATTCGCTTGTTAATGGCATTCGCCGATAGTGTTGCAGCATGAAAAAATTAATACCGTTGTTGTTGTCTTGTGCCAGCTATACCAGAAAGCAACTTAACACTAAACGTCACTACGCGAGGAGCCCATTAGAGCTCAGAAGCAGTTAAGGATCTCCTCTAATTCGCCAAGTAGGCTGTGACGTTTTATCTAGCTCGTTTTTCATTGGCTGACGTCACGCTGACGTCACGACGCCAGTGTCAAGAAACCTTGCAGCGTAGTATAGGCTGGCAGTTTGGAGTGCGCTGCTTCATTTTTCCGAAGTAATTTGGTTTGAAGTGTGGTTTCCACAGTACACACTTGCCATAAGGATCTGTTAGAGGGTAGGCAAAAATTTACAGCACAACACATTCACACACAAAAAAAGAAAAGGACAGGAGAGAAAAGGTATATCTATGCCCGGGTGGTGACTCGAACCTGAACCCTCGTCATCCGACTCAGACTTATCTGACAAGGCCGGCAGAATGGATGCTGTATTAGAGAATTGCACTTGGTCTGCAGAAGGTAAAGCCTCTAACGAAGCCCCCTTAAAAAGAGAAAACTTTAATGTGGTAGGGAAAATATTTCTATATTAGCTAATACTAGGGGAAGAAATCTTACGGAAGAGTTTTTCACTCCTAAACCTTGCCTCTCTTGCTTTGAAATATAAGTTCTTTGTAACCCTAAGTCAAGTGGCAACTTTTAATGGTACGAGTATATTGTGCTTAAGTCACCCCCCTCCCCTTCAAACCTCCCATCCCAATTTTAATACAAAGCAGGAACTTAAAGGTTACTTGACAATATATGTAGTATATATATATATATATTATATATATATATATATATATATATATATATATATATATATATATATATATATATATATATATATATATATATAATATATTTAGAGACTCATGCTTGTGCTATGAAGTTTAATAGTATTCACATATATACTGCTTCCTGAGTGGAATACATTCGACATTAATTTAGTTAATGCTATGCGATTTTAGATCGCATTATAACTTAATCAAAGGATTTACAGATCCTCATAAATATTCAACATTTCTCAATGAATCTACCATATAAGTTCAGTCTATGTTCCATGCAAAATTTGTAAAAGGAGTTTATATGTAATCTTGTTACGACCCGAATTATACATCAGTAAATATATTTCAGAAGATAACTTGCTTATTCGAGAATCTCTTTAACACAAATTAATGAATCTTTTAATGAATGCCTAATGAGAAATTAATTTCTATAAGTCCCACACACAACTCATCGCAAAGTCCCGCCACCATCAATCTTCAAACTAAAACTCCCATTTCCCTCGAAAAGCTCTTTAGCAGTCAACTCCAAAAATCTTCTAATAAATCACTCAACTCAAAAGATTTGAAAAGCGCAAAGGGCAAGTCCTCGTCTCAAACGCTTTGTCTGGTCTTTAAACTTGAAATCCTGATCTTCTGATCTCGAAAATCTGCCTCCTCAGTGCTATCTTTGCGGATTATAAAATAAGATCAGTTAAGGCCCCCTTTTCCCCAAAAGCAAAGGCCAGGTGCAAGGAGAAGTCGCCTAAGGTTGAAGTCTTATTAGTGATTCTTGACAAGGTTTGTGTAATCGCCGATTACAAGGCGAATCGCAAAAGCGTGGGTTTGTTCGGACGTGATCGAACCTTGATTGCTATAGCTATCGTCGGATTTAAAGCGTGTATTGACAACTCATTTGAAGATCTACTGCAATGAGAGGGAAAACTAAAGTAATTGTAATTTGTAGGGTTATAAACAATGGTTATTATAATTTTGAGGCAAGCACAATTAACTTTAAGAGGTAAAAAAGCACGATTTTGTGGCATGGTTTATTCTATAAAGGGGATCTTGTTTAATAGTAATTGATATAGTCGGTATGGCAGGATATTTTCAGCTGCTTGTACGGTTTAATGCTTCAACACCGCTTTTATACGTTATTGATGATCTTCTGCAGGTTACATTGTATTGTGTATACGCAATTTCTTTTTTTACCTGGAAATTAGCACCATGCAATATAGAGAAGCACGAATGTTTACATTTTTATATTTACTTTTAATAAGAGGATTAATCTCTAAATGTAGCCTTTAAAAAAAAATTTCGAATCTTGATTTTATAGCTATCGTCGGATTTAAAGCGTGTATTGACAACTCATTTGAAGATCTACTGCAATGAGAGGGAAAACTAAAGTCTTCGTAATTTGTAGGGTTATAAGCAATGGTTGTTATAATTTTAAGGAAAACACACTTATTTTTAAGAGGTAAAAACGCACGGTTTTGTGGCATGGTTTTATGCTATAAATCGACCTTGTTTAATACTAATGGATAGCAATGATATGGGTGGAAATTTTCAGCTGCCCTTACACGGTTTAATGCTTCAACACCGCTTTTATCCGTTACTAGCTATTTACCCGGCGTTGCTCGGTGCTTATAATTACAACATAGCTCTAAAAAATTATTTGAATTAATTTTATCCATATGGGCATATAAAATGCATCAATCTGTCTTTTGCATAATTACTCTAATAGGAGTACCAAAAAATACTCGCAAAAAATATAATTAAATATCTGTTGGAACCTCTAATTTTTCTGCATCATACAAGTTGAGTCATTCAAGTATGCTAGACAGGCCAGTGAATAAACACTTAAAAGTATTTTCAATTTCAAAAAATTGTAGCATCGCTAAAAATTGTAAAATTTGCCACATGACAAAAGAAACAATATATAAAATACATTATAATTAAAAAATGGGAGAGTATTCATAAATTCTGAAACAAGTTTTATAGAGGGTTAAAACGAAAAAATGAGCCCAGTGAATAAACACTACCACTAGTGGACAAATGCAGCATTTTCGAGACATTATTTTTATAAATGTGTAGAAAGAAGTTATACTTCTGCCGAGTCACATAAGAATCATTTTTTCAAATCTATTTTTTTCAAAAAAATTACGAGTTGTTCATTCACTGATCTGTCGACTCTACAATTTTAAAATAAGGGGGAAAAGGCACAGATCTACGATTTTATTCCGATACAATTAGCGATGATGATGTATCTAAAATGATGCGGTAAAATTTTGTGCCATCGCATACATTGGCATAAAGTCCCATGAGTTTGGTAAAAGCAAGTTCGAATCATTTAGTAAGTCCATTAAACTAAATACGACTGCTAAATGCATCCACCATTTTTTAACTGGAAATAATTAAAATTCATCAAAATATATTTAACCACTATTTTCAAACAAAATAAACATTATTTTCCTTTGTATTTTTTAAAAACTAAATTGCTCAGAAGAAATCTATCTTAGCCTTTAAATGGAACTTTATTAAAAAACAATTTACCAACACATGGTACATTAATATTGTGAACTATGTATATCTTAAAATACACCCATGTTGGAAAAATACTTACTTATTGATAATTTAAAAAGCTTAATTATTCATTTCAAGTAAAATAGTCATGAATAATTAGCTAGGAATCAAAATTTCGCTGAAGGTAAACTTCTCCACCTCAAATAAAAATGGCGTCTTGCACGCGGAATCTTCGAAAAAAGATGCGACGGCATTTTAAACCCCCTCTTTTTCCAATAACAAAATTTCCTGTTCAAATGCTTTGAGCCAAACTTCTCGTTTCGTGGTTAGACTTAATTTGGAATTTTCTTTTATCCCCAGCTTCTTTATTTAAAAGAAGCAAAAGCCGAAAGCGTTAATTTGTGAAGCGACTAACTGACTCGGCATCTCGTAGCGCAGGGTTACCTCAAAGAGAAAAGAAGCAAAAAACAAAAGTTAAAATAACTACTTTGGAAGAATGTTGGCGATCAGATGGGGGAAGGAATTGGCGACCACGCCTCTTAATTAAATGGACTTAGATGCCAAAGCAGTCGTGTTTTTTTTTTTTTTTTTTGCTTCTCTGATGCGTAGAACTACTTCATATCGTGATATTTTTTTTTAACTCCCTGTTGGCTTCAACTAGTGATAAATTCGTGACGTCGTGTTAAAAAGGTGTCAAAATTGTTAAGTGTGGTGTTCTAGTTTTACACGACATTTTCTATGATAATGATCGTTGTATAACGTTCTCTTCATGCTGTGAGCTTCGACAGATTTACTTTTTACCTCCGTTGCCACCGATTCAATAAAAATCCACAACTCCCACTGAGTTGGGTTAAAGTAAAAATTATCTTTTATCACCTTTGGCCTTGTTCGCAGTTTGCCTTCCATTATTTCTAGATATTTTATGCGATATAAGAGCAAGAAAAGGGAGGAAGTAAAAGTATCCATTTCCTGAAAAATTAGGAGATACAATCTTTGCAATAATTTAACTCTTTTTTTTTTTTTTTCATTTCAGAAATTTGATTTCAAATTTCAGAAAAACCTAATCAATATTTTTCTTTTTATGATCGCATATATTATTGAGAAAAAAGCATTTAATTTTCATTTTGAAGTTTTTTTCTGCTTTATTGGCTTAAGCAACGCCTCCTAAATACTTAGTCTGTCACTTGTTTTTGAAAATGGACATACTCTACCCTCATCAAGTTCCCTGTTGACTTTTAGTGTACGCACCATTGAGGATTGGCCTTGCAACTAATGATCGATTTAAGCAATATATATACAGTACTAACTAGGTTTCATGTGAAAATTGTTACTGACTTCCAGTACGGGGAGCTAGGGGGCCTCAAACATGACACTTTTTCACTATCTTCGGCGAAGTTTGGCCGCCCCTGACAGGATCCCTCGATGGTCAGCCATAAAATTTAAAATGAATTTCGATTTGGACACTAAATGTGATGATGTAATCACAAAAAATACTTTGGTTGATGCATAATGTGTTGAGATAATCGAATTTTTAAAAAGGTCGATTTTAGAAAACACGAAATTGGACTAAACTTTACGAATTTTTACAGGTTCCCAAAAATTTTTTGGGGAAAAAGAAAATAAAAACGTGTCAACGTGAAATCTTTAGAAGAATCCCCATAAAAATTTCAGCAAAATCAAAAATGCTGTAAATACGGACACCCGATTTCTTCCCGATTTTCATAAAAACTGCCTCTTAAACGATATTTAAAAAGCGTTGAGAGCCAAAAACGATGCGAGTAAAACGTCAACTTGCCAACATACCTTGGCATGGATGGCTCTGAATTTTTAATGACTAAGTAAGTTGAGATATTTCCTGCTTAAAAATTCTACGTTCAATGATAACTTCTTCATTTAGGAGTACATATATCCAACACCCCGTCACATCCTCACAAGATTTAATGCGTCAAAAACTCACTCACGTGTAAACACTTCACATGTACTCTCATCAAAACTCTCTTAAGGTCTCGCTATCAAATTTGTCACCCGAATTCCTGTTCCTTTACATTTTCCAAAAAATCATCGATACCCTCAGCAGCTACCTTATTTTTCCCCCTCGTAAAAGATAGTAAAAAATCAGAAGCAGCTAAAAAAATGGCGGGAACTTTATTATTATTCCAATTGCTACTTTTTTTTTACCGTGAAATTATCCATTCGTATCGTGCTCCCAATGGTTGCCAAACTACTGCGCCTATTCCACTTGCATTCGCTGAAATTTTATCTTGGTTGCGCCAAAAGAAATATAATTACAAAAACAATTTAAATTATATTTAAATAGCGTTCAGAGCCTAAAACGATGACAGTAATAACGTATTCCTGACAACATACCTTGGCATGGATGGTTTTGAATTTTTAACGACTAAATAAGTCGAGCTAATTCCCACTTAAAAATTCTGCGTTTAGTGATAATACTACGTCTAAAAAATAAACGAAAGAAATTTTCTTCATTTAGGAGTATCTATATCCAGCACTCCGTCACAGTTTCGCAAGATTTAATACGTCAAAAACTCACTCACGTGTAAACGCTTCACATGTACTCTCATCAAAACTCTCTTAAGGTCTCGCTATCAAATTTGTCATCCGAATTCCTCTTCCTTTACATTTTCCAAAATTCATCGATACCCTCAACAGCTACCTTCCACCCCCCACCCCCTCCGTAAAAGTTAGTAAAAAATCAGAAGCAGCCAAACAAAAATGGCGGGAACTTTTTTATTATTATTCCAGAAGCACTATGCTTCGGGCGAAATTCTGAGGGAATATAAGAAAGCAAAAATAAATGTTGGAAGAACTGAGCATTGGTGATTTTCATGTAATGCTCTTTTCCTCACACTTTTTTTATTCTTTCTAGTCTGTTCTCTGGGTTTCCTCATCACAAAATCAATATAAACTTTCCCCTGGTGAAGATTCGGAAGTATAGGCAGGGAAGAAAAACTGCAAGAGTTAAGTAGCATACCAAACTGACGGACTGCTGCTCGGAGGAATGCTCTGTTTTTCCTCTTACCATCCTCGTTCGGAAATATGAAGTGCATTAAATTCATATTATGCTGGTCTATTTAGTAACTACTAGATAAATATCAAATGCGTTTTGTGTACTGGTAAATAAATACCTTAAAGTATGGTGAGTCATTTTCACGAAAATAGTAAATATCATGCACATCATTTGGCACGGTCTTTATCTTTGGACAATTTTCATTTATTTATTCCTATTGTAAACTAAAATTTCGTGGCTGCCCACATTCAACAATTTCAGTTTCTAAATTCCAGAATTGTCATACTTATAAGTTTCGCTAATTCATCGCTAAACCAAATGCTGTACCTTTAACGGAAAAGTAAAACTTAATTCTTCATAATTGATCCCCTATTTATTTCTGAAACTAAAGCATCAAAGATGTTTTACTAAAGTCTTTAATGAAGGGTTTTGAAACATCTTAACCCTTTCACGTAACAGAAGGGACAAGTAGGGCTCTTAAAAATAGTGTAATCAAACAGAAAAGTTTTAATTACAAAAAAACTAATCGTTAAACTCTCTTTGCTCGATAGGACCATTTTTTCCTCCTATTCGTTTATACCTATTCCATGCTGACGAGGGCCAAAAAGCACGAAACAGGAGTCCATGGATGAAATAAACGAGTTGGTGGTGTAGTGCATGTTAAAAGAATGATTCTAAATTTATTATTGTGTCTACAATTTCAAGAAGAAAGAACTTAAAGAAAAAACATTAATGGGTCATTCCGACGAAAATGGTACAAATCATGTCCAAGACTTTAGAATTTGTTAAAATCAGTTTTAATAACTATCACCTTTTAAGTATATTTTTTATTGGTTCTCCATTTAATTTTGTGCCATCAAGTATCAATTGATTAGGTATAATCCATTTAGAAATAACACAAAAAAAATTATCTTTGTCAGAAGAAGGAGAAAATGACGTGTCCCAGCTTCAAATTGCTAGAATTTTAAGTGTAATTTAAAATTAAATTGAAATGTAACAACAAAATAAATGACACTGCACTGCACAAAAAATGCTTCTGACACCATTTCTGCAGATTATTACGCAAATGAAAAAAAAAATTCCCCCCAAAACACTGTTATTTATCCATGTCCCTAGATTTTCTATGTTTCGAATTGTCCACTCTGTTATATGCCTTTTGGAAATAAAATAAACAATTGCATTCAATCTGATATATTTTTTAAAAATATAGGTAGTATAACTGCCTTGATTAGCTTGCTACATTGAATTATGTAGTCAACGATCAGGGTGAGCCTAATTCTTTTCTTATGGTAGTTAATTTGAACTGTTGGATGTCCACTCTGTTAAAGCAGAATTCATGATGAAAAAAATAAATTTTTTCTTGAAATTGCAGACAGACTTACAGTTTTAGGCTTTTTATTTCACTTTATGTTTGTTCTGTGATTCTAACTTTTCTTTGTGATTATACAGATATTTTTAAAGGCTTATTTGTCCACTCTGTTATATGTCCACTCTGTTAAACAAAGTGATCAAAATATTTAGAATCCTTACATAAATGAGTCATGTACTAGTTATTTACACTTATAAATGGAAACTCAATAAAAAAATATGATTAGTTGGTGGAAATTATTTAAATTGATAATCTTAAGTAAAGAGTTTCAGACATGATTTGTACCATTTTCGTCGGAATGACCCTAATACAACTGGCAGAAGAGCGGTTATTCAGCGGTTCAAATTAACTATCAGAAAAACGGAACTAGAATTTCGGGAGTGACTGTCCGGTAACGCCAGAAACACCTATTAATCATTTGTTTAAATACAAGAAAATATTCTAGGAGATACTTGACATTACGATACAAAATGGTCTCTTTTCTCATATCTTCGAATATATGAACATCAAAGAGTAAAGTTTGAAATCCCAGGAATAAAGTACAAATATATGGGTAAAAATATGTTTCATTTGTGTAAGTGGATAGAGCAGGTGAATTACTAATGAAGTTAAGGTACACATATATTCATTACACGAAGTTTTGAATAGTTTTAAACTTATAGGATCAATTTACACTACTTATAAGTTAATCAGGAAACCTTCTGAAAAACCTATTTTAAAATGGCTATATGCTAGAGCTCAGTGCATTCAACTGTATAAGCATTTTCACAAGTTAGCTTTACAACGATTTTCGGGAAACATTTCCTCATTTTTATTTCAAAGCATCAAAACCGATTAAATTCGTCCAATTACTTTTTGTTTGAAAGTCAGTTTTCTTTTTTGAACTATTTCTGTAACGAGAAAATAAATTTCAAAAAAATTCACCGTTTCAAATTCCATCTTGAATTTAAAAAAAAATCGATAATCTATTAATGACAAGCACTACCTTCTGGTTTCTTAAGGAGAAGCTGCTGGTCATAAGCAGGCGGTGAGTAAGAAAGTGATGACCAATTGGCACAGATGACGCATAGAATTGCTCTCCAGGAAAAGAGCATTTTGGAGGGCCATTTCAGGGCTGAAATTTATGCGTCTCAAGGGACGTGTGAAGTTCAACTTTTTGCTTCCCACTTTTCAATATCGAGGTACTTGACTCTACATTTAAAAATAGGGTGCGCAACCACTGAGTGAACACACCGGGTAAGCGAATAACTCACAGTTAATAAAAAGTTTTAGAAGTTTTTTCGTAGCTGAGAATGAGCAACAACAGTTTCTTTTTTGCGCAATTCCAAGAAGAAAACGACAAGAAAACTTTGTGTTTGTTTGCTGGTTAGACGTTTTTATTTACTAAGTTGCAACACTTTTTCTCACTTAAGCACACGAAACAATACCCACCCTCCAGCAGAACTATAAACGTAAACCTCATAGCTTTTCTTTTTCTTTTTTTTTTTCGAATTATTTAATTGTTTCATTTTTTGGCAATTACACATATTGCAGAAAAATATTTTTGCTGCCCAGCACCACATGCTTTATTTTTAACGCTGAAGTTCTGAAAAAGAAAATTAAGTGCTAGTTCCTTCTCAAGTCAGACAATTGTCTATTCAACTAAAATATTCATCGTTTTTTCATACTGTTTCGTAATTTTCTGAACAAAAATATACACACGCGCGCACACACACACAAACGCATACATCTAAATCATTTAGAACCTCTTCCCTTTACTTGTCAATGTTACTCTGTACTATAACATATCAAGTGTAGATTAATCAAATATAAATACTTTTATATTGAGAACTAAAAATGAGCATTGGAAAAGCACACTTTTGCAAATGTTTTCAGGCGTGCTTGTTTTAGGTGGAATAAGAAATTGAACAAATTGTCGTTCTCTTTTTTTTTAAAGATTCTATTCTTCTTTTTCATTATTACAGAAGCCTTAATATTAATAATTAACTATTAATTAGGCAAAATTGCTATGTTCTGTTACTCACCAAGATCATTGTAAGAATTCTTATATTGTAGGAAAATAAACTTTAAGGCTTTTTTTTTACTGATTCAATTAAAAGGCGAAACATAATTTCTTTAAATCGCCTTTAAATAGCATATTAATAATCATTTTTCCTTAGTTTTACAAGGGGAGGAAACATTTCTATGGTAAAAACCACAAAAGGAGGCATATGCCTCGCGGGCGAAAACTAATTAACTAATCAAAGTAACTAGTATAATTTTGAATACTGACCTTTACAAGTTTCAATACTTAAGGAATTCAAGTGTAAAGAGGTTTGAAAGATTTAAATTAATTACAAAGTCTTTTTCTTAGTTCAAGCAAATTTGCCAAAACTAATTTAACTAGAATCTTAAGATGCAAGGAAAAATACTTTAAATAGTAATCACTCGCTTTATTTAAAATATGATAATTGCCTATTAAGTATCTCAGGATAACAAAACAGTCGAATTTATTTGTGAGTGCTAGTTTGCTTGCTTAATATTTTATGGCATTTTTTTTATAGTTAGATTGGTATAAAATAAAACGAACATCGGAAAATTACTACTGGATTCAACTACTTATACTTTTTAATGCATAAATGATATAATTTCCTTAGAAAAATTAACATTAGGGGCTAGTTACTGAAAGATAAAGGAAAGTTGCTCCTTGCCCATCGTGTAAATTATAAAATGTACAAAAACTAACTATTAGAAAGTTATTTTCACACTTTAACTGGATAAATCAAGTTGTTTGATTTGATCATCCATACGTAATTGGAAACCAACTATTCTCCAATATCCTTCAATGATTCCTGTTTATTTTTGTCCATTTTAATTTTATTATTTTTATGGTCAGGAATATGAGATTATTAGGATGTTTAACAGTAAAATATGAACTCAATCAACACTGTATAAGAGATTAACTGGCCACCAACTATAGCGTAGCACATCAGAAGATTTTGTACGAAACAAAATGGCAGATTAGACCAACGTGGTTCCCAAGAAATTTGACTTTCTCTAAGTAAAATACAAAGAATAAAAACTAATTTCCGCAAAAAGGAATTTAAAAATTTTAATTTAACACTACAAGCATTTCATCCGACTTAACTCCCAGAAGTTAAGCAATTTCATCGGAACCATATCGTGACTTGGTAGATATCCAATCAGGCAGCATATGGAACCATAAACTTCGCTTCATGGAATAAAAATGAACAGGGCTTTAAATGAAAAATTCTTCACACTCCCAGCAGCTGAAAAGTATCCAGCTGGCAAATCGTTTTGCAATAACCTATCAAATCGCTTAAGGTGCGAAAGATTGGAACTTCCCAACTTCGTAAACTTACTATCGGCATACATATGGCAGCGTAATCGAATCCAATCTGCTGTAAATCGAATGCGTCCACGGAGAAAGGACCCAGCCGTATCTGATGGCGTTTGGGAAAAATGAACAGTTTCTGGAAATTTTTGTTCTAAATGAAAAAAGTTTGGAAATGTTTTTTCTAACAATTTCGAAAGTTTTACGTAATTTTACCAATGTCGTGTGAATTAAATGAAGGGAAGTCCAAATCATACTGCTATACGTAGGCTAAGCGACTCGCATGTCTGTTAATGTTGTGACGTCACGAATTATTGTGGTTCGTGAGCACCATCAAAGATTAAAACATTTTTTCAATGTCCATTATTAAGAGTATAAACCAGTGTTTCCCAACTTTTTTGAGCTCATCGCCCCTTCAAGAAGCTGGCTGACACCGATCGCCCCCCCCCCCCCCCTTTCTTCCTCGAAAACACCATAAGTTAGCACAAGTGAACATCGATATTTTAAAAATATTAGTACCATAACGTTAATTAGGCGTAAAATGTACGCAATAAAACAGTTATAAGCTATCACTTTTAAACCATATAAAAATGTTAATAAATAAATAAAATACCTTTAATTTTTCCCTTTGTTTCACCAAGCGAACTGATATTTAAAGGGTAACATTTAACTAAGCTCATCGACGTACTTTTCAAAAACAAAAGAACATTTTTCAAGAAATTATTTTCTTCTCTGCAATGGAATCTGATGGTTGAGTTAAAATCATTGAAACTAAAAATTTGAAGGAAAATAAATTGAAAATCTGAAAATTGACAATGAATGACAAACTACTTCCTAAGGTTCATTCCAGGAGCAAGGAGGAAGCTCTTGAACTTTAATTTGTTTCGTTCTTAATTTTTGATTCATTGTAGGAACTCTGAACAACCGTCTTCGTACGTGTTTACAATTTCGGTTTTCACTACCTTTTTATTATTACTGTTTTCTCTTCTAAGTACCCATCGCCCCCCTATCGCCCCTTAAGAATTTACCGCCCCTTTGAAGAGTCAAATCGCCCCTTTGGGGGGCGATCGCCCCTAGGTTGGGAACCGCTAAACCAAGACTTCAATGCAGAGCCCTAGAGACAATTATTAAGGAATTCTTTATGAAATCAGAAAAGCATTAAGAAATGAAGTAAATTATTGTCTAAATTATTAACAACTCTCCATCAGCAAAGAACACATATTGTTTCATACGGTGTTAAAGATAGTAAAAGAATATCCCAGCCTATTCTGGTATGGCCCGCAATTTACCGTTTAGTCGCAAGGTAAAATATTTTAATCCAAGCTCAGTGGACTATCATTTCGTTTAACTATAAATAAAAGGTATCACTTAAAAATAGTTGAAATTCCATTTCAGAGAATACTTATAAAAAAAATTAAAAAGCGTTCTTGTTTAATTTTCCAGGTTCATTAGTAAATGCAGTTTTCACTGTTTTCGCCGTTTGTCCGCCAATATTTGCTCAATACTACCTCGATCTATTAATGAAATGTGTATACATTGATATAAATTATTACTCTCAATCACCAAGAGTTCTTGGACTGTTCTGGCTTTCCCAATCATTTTTGATATAAAATGTCTACATAAGATATAGTCAAATGGAATAAAGTCACGTTGATCTCAATTTCAAGTGAGGACTCAAATCGGATTTTCGTTGCATTTGTCAATGATAATTCTGTAGATATCACAAAAACTTGTTTGCACCGAAGAAGAAAAATTATACCAAGAATCATTTAGAGAGTGATGCGTTCCTTTCTTCAATTAATAATGCAAAATTTATGAACTGCAAGTTTGAGCAACATTCTGAGTGCGCAATTGAGTCTATTCTTATTCTATAGACAAATGTGTTTATGTAAAAAAATTGTGAATTCACGCATAGCTTATAGATTTTCTGACACACAAATTTAACTACGACATTAGGATTTATGAAAAGGGATAGCATAAAACATGTTGCATTCGCAAGCGCAATGTATATAAGACAAATATAAATTATAAAAGCATTTCTGCTTCGAACAGAATTCTTTATGTAAGTAATGATGCAAAATCTGGACACCTTGTGTTAGGGGTGCGACATCGAAGGCAAAACATCGATGTTTCAAGACATCGATGTTGGAAAATAATGACATCGATGGTATTGATACATCGACCAAAAAACATCAATGTTTCAAAACATCGATGTTTTGAAACATCGATCATTTTTTAAAAATTGCTTACATATTTGAATGTACAGTTATTCAGTTACTCCCCACTACAAGCACTTTTCTTTATATCACTCAATTAGGTTATCTTTTGTCTCCTGGAAAAACATCAACCGTGAGATATCGATGTCAATTAAGAAAACTTTTTTCAGTGAGATATATACTGCAACAGTTGATTAACCGAAATTTTTTTTGGCGCATATTTTTCTAAAACTTGTTTTTTGCTGAAATATAAAACATCATCGAAAAAAATCTTAAATGCAAAACAACGACGCTTAAAAATCATTGACAGTAAATCATCGTTAGTTATTTTTAAAAAAAAATTCTAATTTGGTAGATATTGCAACTAGTGGATAAATAAAGGTGAATCTTTTTCATCGCATATTTTTATTATTTATTGCAAAAATGTAAAAAGGACATCGAAGGAAGAAAAAAAAACACTGAACGACGCGAAGCAACAATAATTAAAAGATGTTAAAAAAAAATTGGCACAAAATTATAGATGCTTCAGAAATATCGAGAGCAAAACATCGATAATAATCATAGAATTTTTTTCCCAATGAGGTTAATATTGCAACTTCTGATTAAAGATGAAAACTTTTCAATAAGTATGCGTATCGTATATTTTTCTTTGGATTTCTTTGTTAAAATATAAAATATTGACATCGAAACCAACATCGAACCCAAAACATCGATATTGGAAAACATCGAGCCTCAAACATCGATGGTAAAAATATCGATGTTCTTACAAGAACATTGATGTTTCCAAAACATCGACATCGATGTCGCAGCTCTACCTTGTGTAGTGGTCAGAGAAGTCTGAGCGGATTCCGATTCCGGCTAGAGCATGGATGCATTTTCTCTCTACTGTCCTTGTGTGTGGCCCTCTTTATGTAAATGTTGTCCTGTGAATGGTTGCCCATCCTATAAACGGGTCTTTATGGCAAGTGCGTACTGGGGAAGTCGGACTTCATACCAAATGGCGGTACAGATGAAAAAGTGAAGCAGTGGATCACAAATTCCCAGCCTAGCTGGCATAAGACTACAACAACAATGATGCAAATTCCGTTTTGTAATCGCAAACACATTGATCACAAATAGAATAAATAAAATAATATACATTTGTAATTATATGGGTTCACTAATTTAAAACATTTGCCATGTCACACAACGAATTCTAATAGTTAATATACAGGGTTATTCTAAATGATGGACCCCTTTTTAAAAATTCATATTTATTAAAGTTTTCAACGAAAATTAACATTCTTTATATCAACGGAAAGAGGAGATTTGAAATTTTTTTTCTCATATATAATCAAAAATGTTCAATGTGTCCACCGCTTGCTGTACGGCAAACATGAGTGCGGTAACCAGAGGCGGTCTTCCTCTGCTTTTCCTTTTACAAACACTACCAGTCTTTTGAAACTGCTTAAACCAACGGCTTATGCTTTTTTTAGTTGGGGCTTTAATTCCAAGTTTGGCACGAAATGCCCGCTGCACTAAAATTTGTGACACAGTTTTTACAAACTGAAGAACACAGAAAACCTTTTGGTCCACGGTCGCCATTTTCCTCAGCTCAAATCAAATTATAATCCAATCTGGTGCAAACTCTACTGGTGCACCCTCTTTTTGCAGCTTCAGAAAAAAAAGTTGCACTAAAAAAAAATTTGAAATTTCATCTTTCCATTGCAATAAAGATTGTTCATTTCGGATTTGTACTTTAATAAATATGAATTTTTAAAAAGGGGTCCATCATTTAGAATAACCCTGTATACTAACGTGGCGTATAACAAGTAAATGTTATTTAAGGCTCACATTTCTAATAAATTTAAAAAAGTTCACTTAAAGTGTTTTTAGACGTTTTTTCCAGGCTGCAAGGAAAGAATTTGAAGAAATTTTAGCCTTCCAATAAATTCCTTATGAGCATACATACAAAACCAGAAACTGGTTTCATAATTTAATGTACGAAGAGTGAAAAAAAAATTTCACACTGCAGGCTCTGCAAGATTTAAAATTCTACTGAAAATAAAAAAAGATAAAATAGCAGTGCTCAAATAATGTACTAACAAAGGTTAGATTTATTTATATAAAGAAAAAATTGGTACTTTTCTACAAATCTGCCTATTTTTTTCAACGCGTAGCAAATTCCTTCCTAGCAAACGCTACTTCGCACTTTCCTGAAATTTTAAAGGTAATGCAATAAAATGAACCTCGGGGGATTTTTGAGGCATTCGTTTCAATATTTATGGAAATGTTTCCCTAGTATGGATTTACCATTAAATTGACATATATTTCTTTCTAAGAGCCTACAGTTATTGACATCAACATTTTAAAGTAGCGATACGAAATTTTTGATTATTAATTTTAGACCTTTTTTGCTTTAAGTAGTGATATCGTCGAAAAGTAGTCGAATTTTCATATCAAACACGTTAAAATGTTTTTGTTCTTCTTTAGTTGATAAAAAAAATATTTCTCAAGAGTCAATAAAAAAAAGTATAACTCTTTTATATTTTACTCGTTTGAAATATCTCTTAAAAATACTATTTTAAAACAGGTTTTAACTGTAGAGACTACTGCGGGTATAATTCAACCGCGACGAGATGCCCGGTGTCAATCAAATGAGAAAACGAGTTCATTCCTTAAAATAGGTAGAATTTCTACCAATTCAAATTCCCCCACCAATTGTGAATCCCATTTCTCAATTTTCATCTGCGTATCACGCCTTCCTAAAAATGGACAATCCTGAAAAAAGGAGGAGTCATAGGCCATCTCCGCGAAGTTGAATTATAATCATCTATAAATTAATAGCAAAAAATGACCTCCGATGACTGAATCTGGATTTCTAAAAAGTATGCACTGATATTCTGTTGATTTTTTTTTCTATTGGGTTCTGTAAGCTCAACTTATTAATCACAGACTTTAACATTTATAATTACCAATTTTTAATTACTTACCGTGCAAAAAGCTCCTATCTCCAATCAGTTTCTTTTTGTCAATACATTTTACAATATACAATATATTTTACAATATAACTGTTTTTGAAAGATAGGAATGTAACACTGCTAATCAAGCTTAATAATATAGTTATGAAATCAGGGACCGCATTCCAGCCTATGCGAAAGCAAAATATAACGTCGAAAAAAATTACAACCACATTCGTTTTCAATGTATGGATTTATATTTTGTTTTTACAGGTAGGGGCAAGAATATACACTCAATGTAAGAGATACAAAAAAAAAAAAATAAATAAATAAATAAATAAATAAATAAAATAAAAAAAAATACATTAATTTCCCAAAGACCGGGAAAACTGAAGCCCCTGACCCCCTTAAATAGCGGTGTTGGGTATAACAGTATGAAGTTGTCACTTCTGCCAGCTGTCATTGTCAACCTTTTTCAATAGAGAAATGCATTTTAACATCATTTTAATTTAGCATTTACAGCATAAAAAAAATTGTGAGACGGCTATGAACTCCAGGGAAAATTACAATAAAAATACAATTGTATCGTTTGTCTGTTCTTCATTCAGCAATCTGAAACATGCAGGGGTCAAGCAAGATACTTGTTATTAAAGCAAATATGAAAAAATGACAACATGAATCTTGATGGTGGCTCTCTGCACTACACATGAAAATAATCATTCACAGGGAGACAAATGCTCTTACTTTGGTGACTAAATAAAATACTCAGAAAAAAACCCCCATAAATGTCATTACTAATGGCCAAAAAAGGTAGCTGCTAAACTGAAACTGCCAGCCTGGCTAATGGTAGCTATCGAAAAAAATTTCAATTTTCACTTGCATTTACCCATTATTCTCTAATTGAACTATACAATGGTACTCTTGAGTCACTATAATAGCAGATACAAGCAGGAAATTAATCACAAAAAAAAATCAAAGAAAAAGGTGATGTGTGCTTGTCCTACCTTCACTTCGCAAAATATGCAACTACACTATTTTTATATTTTGAATATAAAGTTTGAACGATGAATATCTTTGGTTTTTCTGACACACCTAGTGAAAGACGGCATTAGATTCTATGACAAAAGGTAGTAGGAGAAGACTCGGTAGTAAAGTGTAAATCACGTCTATGAATCTCTTTGTATTACTTCTTGCCTCCAGTTAATGAATAGCATTTGGCACTGTGAAAAAAAAAAAAAAAAACGGAGATTTTCTTTGCATGATATAGCTATTAAATTCACCACTTTAAAATTGGAAACATTTATATTACAACTTCAAATTTAGTTCATTACTTTTTTTTTAACCTTACTAAGGAAGGTTTTATTACTTAATAATTTTATAATAGTATTCTTTTGTTTGAAGCACTAGTGCAGCCAAAATTTGTTTTATAAGTCGGGGTTTGTTCAGTGCAATCCTTACATATGTACAAAATGCCATACTAAAATTTTTAATGTAGCTTAAACGCAATGGTCTGAAGATGGGGAGGTGAGGGGAGGGGGAGCACACTCACATCGATGCTTCCTGGAGTAAAAGTATAAATTGCTTTATAAACAATGGGTTCATTACGCGGAAAGATTGGAATTAGTCTTTTGGAAATATTTATCTTAATTTTATTAGAGCACTAAATACGAGTAGTTTACATTACCAGGCAACATTTCGATCATTTATCTTTAGTTGGTTCACCTTTCAAATTAACTTCTTCCTTCTTGCAAAACAACTCACTTCCGAGGGACCCAACTTTTTTAAACTCTTGGCTTTTGTTCCAACAACACCTCTCTCTTAAAAGAACAACGAAACTAATTTGGAAAACACTTTAAACTTAAGATGTTTCCACTAACATCTTTTACCCCGGCACACAAAACCCACTCGCTTCCACAATCTTGCATCTCCTCAAGTTGAGGCTGAGAAAGACTACGGGGGTGTGTGGGGGTGGGGTAGGGGGGTAGAATTTAGAGGTAGGTGGAAGGCAGGAAATAATAAGAAAAGAACGCAGCAGAGGAGAATTCTGGAAAAGTGGAATTACCTCTCAGGCACACGGTGAGCCGTAAAAATCGCAGGGCAGCTTTAACCAGGGTTAAGGGATTCTTTCTGCTATTCTTGGCGTGCCCGTCCTCCTTTTTCGATGCATATCCAGCATATCCAACATGCATAAAGATGAATGTTTATGTGCATTTATAGATATACACTAGCATTGCGCCTGGATTTTATTGTAAAATGATTCAATGGAGGTTCCCGATACGAGGGATTTTGCTATCCAAAAGATTCAGTTTCGTTTCAGAGGTATGGTATTAAAATAAGAATAATGCTGAGAAAATGTATATATGCTTTAAGCGATTAATTGCAGCTCTGTCACATAATGCTAAAGCAATTTCCCTACATCACTTCCATTGCAAAAGATTTTGACAATAAATAAAACATAAATTCTTATTTTTATTGCAGCATACAGGGTATATGTTACTATAACAAATTTCTTAAATCGATGTTTCATAATTCCATGCTGTACTTAATCGCCTCAAGCAGATACGCATATTCTCAGAAGCATTCTACTATATTCTCTAAACCGAAACCGTATTCTCACCGCAGTCTCTTAAATGAAAATATCTTCAGGATTGAAAAATCGATTGCTAAATGCATAAAAACTTTCATCTGTATGCAAGTTGGACATACAATAGAATTGCTCGTACATTGCATTAAGTGATTCAGTGGAAATTCTGGATACGAAAGATTTTTCTACCCTAAAATTCATTTCATTTTAGATATATGGTACTAACTAAAATGATGCTGAGAATACGCGTACCTGTTTCAAGCGATTAAATAGTTTTGCCATATAATTCTAAAACAATCTCCTTTAGGGATGCACCGATAAGCAAATTGGCCGATTACCGATTACCGATTAATCGGTTAGTGATAATCGGCCGATTATCAATCTTAAGGATGATTGTTTTTAATACTGCCAATTTCACAATCACTCTTTTTTTTTCTCTTATACAATCCCGAGTTTAGAAATAGTAAGTAATTTATTTCTGAGAGAAGATTTTTATTCCATTTTCCTAATTTTTACAAAATAATTTCAATATGTTACCAAATTTATTAAAACCATAAAAAAAGGATTGGGGGAGTCTCTGGTGAGCACTCCAATTTAGAAGTACTTTTAATTTAAAGTTTTAATAATCAGTAGCAAGTTAATTCAAGACTTTTATTCTTTGTGAAAATTAGAGGTTATCTAGAATCACTGTGCTAAGGTGAAAAATATCGCGACATGAAAAATGTTGCAACATTATCAATGTGTATATTTATTCAAAGTAGGAGAATTAATTAATTAAAACTTTATATCAACTGTGAGGATAATTATTATTGTCAATAAAATAATTTATCATAGTTTCTTAGTGGAGGTAAACTTTAAAGAATAATATTTAAAAAATATTTTTTCAGCCGATTAATCGGCCCGATTTTTCCGATTATTAATATTCGGCAAAGCGGCCGATTATGGCCGATTAATCGGTGCATCCCTAATCTCCTTATATTTCCACCGTAATATTTTGACAATAAATAAAGCGTGCATTCTTAATTTCATTGCAACATATAGGATCTATGTTACAAAAACAAGCTTCTTGCAATGAAATTTTATTGCTCCATGATTTAAGTACATTATTTTTGTGAAGGTACGCGAATTTTCAGAATCATGCTACCATATTCAATAAAACGAAACTATATTCTCACCGTATTCTTTAAAATTAAACTATCTTTTGGGTAGAAAAACCCTCGACAAAAGCAATTACACCTTCATCAAGAGACATTACAGGGGAGAGGAAAGAAAGGAATAGACAAAAAATACATGCAGAAAAACGCGCAGAGGAGGTACCTTGTTGGATGCCAGTAAAATAGTTCCAAGCCAGAATTTGAAACAATTTAAATTTATGTACTGAAAACATTTTAGTAAAATTAGTTAATGAGTTAAGAGGACTGGGTATGCCCTGTGTCCGCCATGTAAAATTCACCAATTTATGTTTATTTTTTTGGAAAATGGTTAAAGATAGTGCTTAGAAATTTTTTTACATGTTATAGAATAACATGTTTTAAATACTTTAACTCGTCATTTTTTCTCTACGGAGAAATAAAATATAAATTTAGTATTTTACTCAAAACCACTTTTAAATTAGCATGGTGACGATTTTTGACTCCATAAAAAAATGTTTGTCAATGTATCGTCAAATTCTTGTGTTATGATGTGAAAAAAAACTACGTAATGTAAAAATCATCAAAAATTGGTCCTGTAAGTTTGATAGATATTGAAAAAAAAGGAATATAAACATGAAAAATTATATTTTAAGAAAAACGCATTTAAAGATTTCATTCATGTGATGAACATAGTGAGTGCTTTTGATAGAACACAAATTTCTGATGCTTCCGTTTTCTTCATGAAGTAGTGTGATATGTGGGTGGAAAGAGAACAATTTAAACTTTTTAATAATATGTGAAAGTAAAAATCGATTTTTTGGTCGAAATTTCCTTACTTGGTCCCTTTAAATTAAACAGAAAATTAATCAAACTGTATCTTAATAAAAATAAAACTTATGTAACCATTTGAAAAAAATCAAATGGTATGAAAACTTAAGCATGTATGAAATGTAAATAATAATAGAAAAAAAATGAATAAACAAAACTGACTCTGTGATACTTGATTACTGACGTTTAATAAAATTCAAAAGTAGTTAAGACTAATTCGTAGTTAAAAAAATCCAGGTTTCATGGTTAAACTGCATAAAAAGATGTAATTGTCGCACATATAAAAACTATATTTCTTCTCTACACATTTTAAATAAGATTTATCGAGACGGAATCAAGTCTTTATATCTTCTTCCTCGATGGCAATTATCTATTGTATTGCTGCCTTTATAACATTTAGTGCTATGCGAGCATCACATATTTGATCAATTCTTTCTTTTATACATAGGAAAATATCAAGGTAATGCACACGAATTTTCGTGAAAGTTATGAATAAAACCGATACTTCCGCTATAACTCCCTTATGTAACCAAACATCCTTATAAAACATCAAATACTTTTAAACAAATACGAGATTACTTTTTGTTTCACTGCAAGAAACACATGTTTGTTTATATTCCCCATGTTAGTAAATTTCTCTCGGGCATAACTGTTTGGCGAGTTTGGCGATGACTTATTTACACGTGAGTATTTTTCAAGGAGAAGAGAACAGAATGTAAATGAAGCTTTGCATGAAATTATTCAAAGCATAGTTAGAATGAAACATGATTGCGAAAAATAAAATATTTTTAAACCAACAACAAAATAATCTAAATCAGGTAAAGGCAGATCGCGTTGTTGTGCAAATTGAAGTAAGCATCATAGAATACCATTGCGAAAACAGGTGAGGTTTTCTAAGAGATTTTTGTTTATAATGGAATTATGCGATTTATGGAATTATGCAAATTTCTGAGTCTGTGCCAAATCTTAGCATTGTTACAAGTACATTTTTAATGTCGAAAAAATACTAGAGCTTAAATTAGCAAAGTAGGTTAGCTGATTTTGTTGAAATGAGACAGCAGGAAGAAGCAAAGGGATATAAATGACTCGTTTAAATTTTTAAGTCAGACGAGTGCTAAGTTCAAACCACGTGTTGTTTCGTGTTGAGCATTTTTTCCCTCAAAAAGAGATAAATAGCTATACACTAGATTTTCTTGATAATTTGTGCTTTACTTGCGTCTTTTTTACTTCCTTTTACGTTGTAAAGGAAGTATTGTGATCGCGAAAAAAAAAAAATCACTCAAATTTGAGTCTAAATTTTGATTTTGCTCACCCCCGAATGAATGTTCAGTAGTTTTTTCGACCTTTTAGCACGTGCATATGTACCTACCAACATATAAGCAGCCGAAAAATCCTTTTCAACCACCCCCGAGTTAATTACGACGAGTTTTCTCGTGACGTCTGTATGTACGTATGTGCGGATATGTGTGCGGATGTATGTGCGGATGTATGTGCGTATGTGTGTCGCATAACTCAAAAACTATATGCCGTAGAAGCTTATAGCTTGGTATGTAGGCTCTGAGGATGGTCTAGTTGTGCATCTCCCCTTGTGGTTGCATTCGAATGTTCCCAAGGGAGTGTTTTACCCCTTTTTTGGGGTAAATCTGTTAATTTCAATGCAGACTCAAGTGATATAAATTGGCGCGACCACTTGGCGATATGTCGCCAAGATTTTGGTCGCCAAGTGTTTGACGCCAACTTGGCGGCATATCGCCAACTTGGCGAAAAATTTGACGAAAAAAATATTTTTTGAATTTGGGTTCAACTTGGCGCTATTGGCGATATTTTGCGAAAAATTCACTAAATGCTATTAAAATCAGCAATATTTAGAAAAGTAACCATTGTAAAACATTTTTTGCATTGTTTCGTGGCAGATAGGGGAGTAAATATTTGAATTGTTACCTTGCTCACTCCATGCACGTTTTTTAACACTTAAAAGGCAACTACTAAGAAATTACACGTAAAAGGAAGTAGTGTGGGGTCCATACCAGATTTTTTATTTCAATCCCGCTTCGAACATCTTAACACTTTTAGATCACTCCCACTTGTCATCCAACGCAATATGAAAAAGCATGATAAAGAGTTTAATTTCGAAAATGGATATTACTAAATACAAGAGTGGCAGTTAAATAAACTTTATTTAAAAAGTTTTGTAAAACTTATATCGATCTCCAGTAACTAGCAACAACAGTAACCATCCCTTCTAACTAGCTCTTCATCTGTTCTGGGAGCGAATAATGCATACATACGGTAGAAAATCGATACAGAAGATATCATCATCTAAATATCGATAAATCACTCGAGAACACGTCAACGATAATAAAAATGTCGGAGACTCCATCTGGTTTCTCCCCTTCTCCTCATTAAAACCTCACCCCCCGATAAAGATAAGAATCTGTAGCACATTTAAGATCATCTAAAGGCAATTGAACTATGGGACAACTGAAAAAGGTAAGTCACGAAACACAATCCGACTTTTCTAATCAACAAAAGGCCCATTTGCGTAGGATTTATACAAAAAGGATCATTTAATATTTTTTTTATAATTATTTACTTATATACATGTAGATTGTAAATCCACCAATAAAACTAAAAATTATTTTTTTTACTTTAATTTACAAGTAAAATGAATTACAAAATCAGCTCTGAATGTTACGTCAGTCACTATGGAATGACCCTATATATATTGTAATATATAATGATTCCAAGCATTCATCTTTATAAAAGTAAAAATCCAAACTTTACAGCTCACGGAATAAAGTACAGTTGTATTGGCAAAAATAACACATTTTGGAGAATGGATGAAGCATGATTAGTTCTAAGTAATTTTACTTTGTGATCTCGGTAGTATTACACCTAAATGTAAATTTTGTAAGTAATTTACTACAGTAATTTCTCTGCAAAAGTAACTTTAAGTGCCGCAAATTATTAAAACATCCTCTTTCATCTGAAATCGGGCTACATTCAGCCCAATCTATGTTCACGATTTAGTAAAAAACTGAATTATCGATTTTTATACCTATAAAGATGAAATGCTTCTTAATTTAAAAGACACAGACCCAAATCATTGTATTGCTTTCATTTAAAATGTAAGTTCAAAGCCGGTAAAGACAATTTCTTAGAAATTGACAACAAAAAATAATAATAAAATAAAGTTAAAAACTAAACGTTAAATATAAAATACATAAATAAATTAAAAAGAAAAGAAAGTAATTCGAATTAAATTGAAACAAATAATTACTACATTCATACATACATACATATGTACTAATACACACAAATACATGTATTAAATGTTTGATCTGTTCATTGTTAACGAAAAACCAAAACCAAATAAGCCAAGACAATTTCCTCAGCGCTTAGTGAATAAATTACCTTCTCCAGTCGGCAGTCGGTTTGCTTCACATTCACCCAGACTATCATGACCCGCACACAATGCCACAAAACTAGTGGCGAAAAAAAGTATCTCGAAATCCGAACAACCATAAAGCCCAAGCAGGCGGGGGCTGGAAACAGTTCCGATTTGCCAGCACCTTACTGTGAATTTTGAAAATAATTTACTACAATAATTTTTCTTGAAGAGTAGCTTTAAGTGTTGCAAATTATTAAAGCACCCTATTTCATCTAAAATCGGGCTATGCATATTACTTTCGCCAAACTTATATACTTGCTCACGGTTTAGTGGAAATCCGAATCATAGAGTTTTAACACTATGAAAACAAAATGCTAATTAATTTAAAAGACACGGACCCAAAACATTTTATAAATTTAAAGCTGGTAAAGACAATTCCTCAGAAATTGAAAAGAAAATAAATAAATAAATATTTCTCAGCGATTAGTGAATAAATTTCGACAGTCGGTTTGTTTCACATTCACCCAGACTATCAGGACCCGCACACAATGCCACAAAACTAGTGGCGAAAAAGAGTATCTTGAAATCCGAACAACCATAAAGTTCAAGCAGGCGGGTGCTGGAAACAGTTTCGATTTGCCGGCCAGATAAGCAAGCAGGGCTTCATGCCCCCTCATTCGAACAGCCCCCGCACTCGCAATAGCCCCCAAAAAATGTTTGAACCCTCGAAAAATGGAGCAAGGGGAAATAGGGCATCTTAATCTGAGTTTTGTAAATAATTTACTACAGTAAACTGTTCAAAAGCAGTTTTAAGTGTCGCAAATTATTAAAACAGCCCTTTTCATATAAAAACAGGCTATGTTTTTTACTTCCGCTCAACCTATATACTTGTTCCCGATTTAGAGAAAAATTGAATCGTGGAGTTTTAACACTATAAAAACAAAATGCTAATTAATTTAAAAGACAAGGACCCAAAACATTTTATAAGTTTAAAGCTGGTAAAGACAATATCTCAGAAATTGAAACAGAAAAAAAATAAATAAATAGATAAAGTTAAAAGCTAAACATAAAAAAAGAACACATAAATAAATAAAAAAGAAAAGAAAATAAAAGTAATAATAATCAAATTGAAAAAAAAATACTATATTCATACATACATACACACATATAAATACATGAAGAGAATATTTGATCGTTTACTGTTAGCGAAAAGCAAAAACCAAATGAGCCAAGACAATTTTCTCAGCGTTTAGTGAATAAATTTCCTTTTCCAGTCGGCAGTCGGTTTGTTTCACATTCACCCAGACTATCATGACCCGCACACAATGCCACAAAACTAGTGGCGAAAAAAATATCTCGAAATCCGAACAACCATAAAGCTCAAGCAGGCGGGTGCTGGAAACAGTTTCGATTTGCCGGCCAGATAAGCAAGCAGGGCTTTATGCCCCCGCATTCGAACAGCCCCCGCGCTCACAATACCCCCTAAAAATGTTCGAACCCGCGGAAAATGGGGCACAGGGAAGTCCATCAGAGAGCGACGTCATCGATTAATCGATAGAGGGCATGGGTACGCGAATGGGGATTTCTCCCTTGGGTAAAAACTCGTTTTGCACAAAACGAAAGAAAAAAAAAACTGCATCGAACAGGTAGTCAGTTTTTACGACCAAAAGATATGCAAAAGGGGTTTTTTTTCTTAAATATTTTCGTAAATTTATCAAATTTAATTTTCTCTTGTAAAAATACCGATGACATTTCTTTTTTTTTTCCCCCGCTAATGTCTTGGGAAGTTACTGAAACGTCTCTAAAACAGCACTTTCTGAACCAGACGAAATTAGAAAAAGAGAAATTGAAACATTGCATTTTCTGCTTTTTTTTCCAGCATTACTTTTATGCTTTCATATCGATTCGTAATTTTAGTTTTATATTCTTTTCGTGTATTTTAACTTTTAAAAAAATCTAATGAGAGATTTACTGGATGTAAGAATTTTTTGCAATGCATTTCTGCAAAATAAAATTTATATGAGCGTAGTTGAACGATTCTTTCTTTTGAAAGGATCTGATCTGAGTTATTTTTTTTTAATAATCTGTGATGAATGGTGCATTTAAGAGACAACTAAAGTCAATTAATTTAATACAAATGTCCAACAAATTGGTCCTTTCAAGCATAAAATAAATTTCAAGTTTCTGTAGACTTAATTTCGAGTTTGAAAAGAGGAATTTGCTTCTGGTTTCACACTGAATGTAAGAGAAGCGTACTTTTTGTCACCTATTGGTTTTCTCGCATTCAATACGCACGAACGTCACCAACGCACCTGTCAAATGTATCAAGATTTCAAAGCCAATCGAACCTTTGTCACATTCTCAAGGGTGGAAAAAGAAAAACAATTAAAATCCATTATTGGTTCACTTAAAAAAAAAATATCGTGTTGCGTGTCGTCTGTTTATTGGCTATCAATTATTTCATCGTTTGAAATTCCATTACGCAACTACATTGTAAATGAATTAATAATTTTTGAATAACAGCCAAATAAATCTTTCCTCTCAAATTTGTATCTGTATTCAAATTTTGTTCCTCCCTAAGTGAAGATGAAACCTAAATTCAATCAGCAAATATGTAATTCTGTTTTTTATCGTCGTTTTTGTGTTTATTTTAAATTCGACCAAAGGCGCAAAAAAAACTTTTTGCAAAACAAAGAAATTTTTAAAGAGACTGTAGCAGTATTCATATTCAGCAACAATTACAATTTTTATTGCATTTTCTCACTATGTCTCTGGCATTCCATTCATAAAAACATTTATAATTCAACCGCGACGAGATGGCCGGTGTCAATCAAATGAGAAAACGAGTCCATTCCTTAAAATAGGTAGAATTTCTACCCATTCAAATTCCCCCATCAATTGTGAATCCCATTCCTCAATTTTCATCTGCGTATCAACCCTTCCTAAAAATGGACAATCCTGAAAAAAGGAGGAGTCATAGGCCATCTCTGCGAAGTTGAATTATAGTACCAGTGATGACATTTAAAACCGCCAACTGCCCTCCATAAAATCAATTTCTACTTTTAAAGTTAATTTTCTTCCTAAAGTAAATAAGAACTTATTGCAAGCGATAGATAAAAAAATGGCATTTTTTCAGTAGTAAAATTTTAAATAATTACAGAAACATATTAAGTTATATTTTAAAAACTAAAAATTTACAATAACAAATTTTGAATATCCAATTCAAATGTTTCTTTTTCTTACGTCGCTCGAACAGTAATCTATAAAATCCATAATTTTTCAAATCTTTAGACAGCCGCATGTCACAGCGAGATTCCATCAAATATGCAATACAGCCCTACCGCTGGCTGAGATTCAATTTTTAAAGCTTCCCAAAAATGTTTTATGATAGACTGCTTCAGCAGTTTGCTGTGAGGTTTCTATGAAAAAAAAAAAAAAAAAACTCCAAAAAGAAGAACGTGTGTAAAAAGAAAAAAAAAAAAACGGCAAAAGTGGAATTCCTTTTTCAAATTTGTGTCTCCGAAAGCAAACTACGTGCGTCGCATGTTCCAGGCGTCAGAACCACGCTTCTACCACCGATTCATTGAAGATTAATTCAATTTCGGTCACAAATCAGCTAAGTTGAGAAGGGAATACAAAACAGGATTTACCAGATCCCAATTCCGCGGGATTTCTCAGGAAAAAAAAGTTCGAAAAGTGAGCAAAAAAATCCACCACCCGCCGATTCTGATTATGCATTCATATTCGGAAGTCCCAAACGTACAAATTAAAGCCCCGTGCAGCCATCACAAAATATAGTGATTGAATTTATCATGTATCCTCGATACTTGTTCGTATCTCCCCTTTTAAGTATGGGGGACGAAAACTGACATGGAAGAATGGTATACCCAACCCTCATGCATTGATTGGGGGAGGATTCATCCTCATACCACCCCCCTGGGGTTCGCTGATTACCTCGTTACAATCGTTCTTGGAAAATTGATTTTTTTTTCTTCCAGGGGGTGGAATGGTTTTTTGCTAATCCCCAAGGTCTTTGGGACGGGAATTAGCTTGTATTTTTTCCCCCTTTTTGGATGCACTTAATGTTTTTTTGCCTTTGTTTTTCTTAACTCTGATACAGAGGAGAGGTAGAATCTGAATTCAAATGCCGCATGATCATTAAAATTCATGTAACGGAAAGTTTGGAAAGTTGGGGTTTTGTCATGTCGGCAAGGCTGACTTTTCCTTTAATCTACATGATGTAAGACGGAGTGCTGAATGTGCGGGTTAGGGATTTCTGTGAATAAATTTTTGTTAGATTCGTGTTTTAAAAAGAGTGCAGGCAGGAAAGGAGTATTTTTATAAAGGTATGTCTCACGTGTTATCTTCAACTTTTTATGGACTGGAATTTTTGTTTTATGGGGAAAAGGGATTAAATGGAATAATAAAGTGCATTTATCATCTAAGACAGATTTGCGGTATTAATTTAAATTTTAAACTAAGATTAAAATACAGTACTGTGCTGTTGTCATATGTAACACTAGTCTACACTGCAAAAACAAAAATGTTTTTAGAGTATAATACAGCTAATTTAAAAGGAATGAACTGCAAAATTGCTAATTTTACCGTAATAAACTGCAAAGATGCTTATTTTACAGTGATAAACAGTAAAATTGCTAATTTTACAGTTTATTATTGTGCATTTCACAGTTTAAAACTGGAACCTCTGCTGCCATTATACTGTTGTTTTTACAGTATAATGCAGCTAATTTTATGGTAATAAACGCTACATTGCTGATTTTATAGTTTATTATTGTGCATTTCACAGTTTAAAACTGGAACCTCTGCTGCCATTATACTGTTGTTTTTACAGTATAATGCAGCTAATTTTATGGTAATAAACTCTACATTGCTGATTTTATAGTTTATTATTGTGCATTTCACAGTTTAAAACTGGAACCTCTGCTGCCATTATACTGTTGTTTTTACAGTATAATGCAGCTAATTTTATGGTAATAAACTCTACATTGCTGATTTTATAGTTTATTATTGTGCATTTCACAGTTTAAAACTAGAACCTCTGCTGCCATTATACTGTTGTTTTTACAGTATAATGCAGCTAATTTTATGGTAAAAACTGTAAAATTGCTATTTTATAGTTTATTACTGTACATTTTAGTTTTAAACTGGAACCTCTGCTCACAGTGTATACTGTAAGAAGAGTTTATTTTTCGCGGTGTAGGATTTTAATGATTCATTCATATTTTTAAGTAGAATAAACATTTTATGGAACGTACAAGGAGTAAAGTAAATTTTAAACTATACAACTAAGGTACATAATTCATTTTATTCAGTTTTATTTCATTCGGTAATTTTTAACCTTTATAGTTAATTTATTTGTTATTGTTTCATTTATTTATTTATTTTATTCTTTGTGGTGCAAAAACACCGGTGTTTCACTCATTCCAAACTTTGCCTTTTCTAGAAAATGATTACAGAACATTCAAGTTTTGTTTCAATGCCATCAGGAAATTCATAAAGAAAAGCAACAAAGGTCAGAGATAGAGAGAGTGAAAACTGCACCCGAAAGAAATACTGTATTAAGGGAAAAAACATTCCATTTTATGTTCCATGGGTTTCGAGACTACGATTTTGATCGCTATTTGATGAAAGATTTAGGACACAAAGAGAGGGAAAGCAGAAAAAACCCCAAGAAAAACACTAGAAAACACGAAGGAAATAGTCTTGCGGAGAAAAATGACTTTTCTATGATGCCGCAGGTTTTCAGTTATAACTTGCTATAAATAAGACAAAAATTCTTCCCGGACTTTATATAATATGGTTGTTTTTGAGTCACTTACTTTTTATACGAGCAGAAACATTTCGGTTTTGAAAAATGACTGAAGAAAGAAAAAAAAAAAAACAAAAAAAAGGCTGCCTAAAACAAGACGCGCCAGCAAAACAAAACTGAAATGACTGCAAGTATTTTCTTCTAGAAAATGGATTTGAGTATTTCATTTTTATTTTGCTTCAGAGAGGACATTTTGTATAAAATTGGAGCAGTTCCTCTCTCAGTGCTGCCTCTGCTCAGACAAATAACATTTTCTGTTGTGTTTAGGCGAAATGATTCCAGACCCGTGGAATGATACTGGGGTTTCGGTTTCTGTTTTGAATGGCATTGCGTCGGCTAGTTTTTCTGGCTCTAATGGCATGGAATGGCGTCGTTTTGTTCTTTGGGAAGGGCTCTGGCAAGGAACATCCTGATTTGTACCGAAGTGGTTTTGTTGCAATTTTAACTCTTCCCTTACCCGTTTTGAATAATTATTTCGTAATTATTATATTGTGTAATAAAAATTGCTTATTGCTCTGACTTGACGGTAGTGTAGGTCATATCCTTTCAATTTTTTTTTTCGTAGATAGTTTTCTTTGGCGGGGGGGGGGTGACGAATGGAACCTAAAAGTTCAATCACACTGTACAAAAATCTTAATGAATGCTAACTGGGAAATATCACCAATTTGTCATGCTTCAAAGTATGACCTAAATTGCTTGTTATCCTTTTTTAAATTTATTTATTATTTTTTCGTGAATAATACATTTCTTCACGCAGTTTGGTAGAAAAAGAATTGACGACTACTGAAACCAAAAAGTTCAATCATACTGCAATACATTTTTAATGAATGCTGTATGGGAAACACCGATTTGGCATGTTCCAAGGTATAACCGTAGTTTAAGTGTTATTATCCTTTTATTATTATTATTATTATTATTATTTTTGCTAATAACGCATTTCTTCTGGCGTTTTTGGTAAAAAGAAATATGGCGAAAAAACAATACCAAAGTTCAATCACGCAATAAAAAAATCATGATAAATGCTGGGTGGGAAATTTATCGGAAGATTGGCATGTTCCAAATTACGGTAACTACCCCCAAAAGTTGCTTTAAAATTTAAAAAATCAACCAAAAAGCACAATAAGTTTTCAAAAGGAAATAAATTTTCGTTCAAGTTATATTATGTAGTGTTTGTATCAAGTTGTCAAGTAGAATACATGTCATGAATTATTTTGGCTTCCGTTAATCTTTCTTAGAACAGGAATAAACTAATCAATAAAATTTTCAACTTCCTAAAACTTCATTACATAAAAAATTGTCTTGCGTTTAATTTGTAGCAGATATTGAAACTTCAATATTAATTTAACATTTAAAATTCAAATACATTGTTGAATTGCCTCCTGCAGGACAAAAGATATCGTTCTATTTCTTTCATCTTGTACGAATTCAATTTGTATGTTATTGATTTTTCGTTTCTTTCAATGCAGTTTTGACTCCAGTACAAGCTAAACATTTTTGAGTTCTTACGTGGGGGAGGGGAGGCAATTTGTTTTGTTTCGATTCCTCCCTTCCTGCATGCCTTAATCTCTATTGTAATATAAGTCAAATTTAAAATCTTGCTTCGGGAGCTGTTTTGTCATTGGCAATTCGATGCTTTATTTTCACAAAAATATATATTTTTTTAAAGATGGTAAGTTCACAAAATCCGGATTCTAGATATTTTTCTCCATATTCGTAATTTCTCTTTCTGAAAGCTATCTCCATTTTGGCGAAAAATGAATTAGAAAACCTGAAATTCGGAAAAGTTTATTTTCATTCCATTGTTCGTTTTGCTTTGTGTTTATCTTCCCCAGTGATATCAACTTTTACGGAAGATATATTTGAAGTAGGGGAGTGTCTGGCAAAGCGAAATAATAGGGCAAGGGGAAATGGAGGAATTTGACTCTGCTTTTCGTGCCACCTATTTAGCAAAATTTAAAAAATATAGCAAGGTATGTATTTGTAATTCTATGCTTCATATTCGCGAAAATATAATTTCCGAATGAAATTTTGAATTTTCCCGAATGATACCGAATTCGAGCTTGGTCACATACTGACGCCGAATAAGAAGAGAAATTGCGATACAGTAAACTCTCATGAATCCAGACCCTATTAAACTGAACAGACATTTAGATGCACATAATGTACAAACAAAAGGGGAGTTAGATTAGTTAAATTGTGTATTTTTGGAAGCTGTATTTTGCATTTTTTAATTTTCTCCAATGCAGTTTTATGTTTCAAGTTGCAGTTTTATATTCTTGAATTCAAACACAATTTTTGCTGAGTGCAGTAATTTGTTTGTGTAGTACCTTAGTTTATTCTACATGGGTAATTTTGTTTAACCAGACTTTCATTTACCAGGACGACCTAGATCCTCAATTATTGAGAATTAATGAAGTTATACTGTACTGCAAATGAAGTTATACTCTCTCCAAATGTGCCGAATCATCAGGCAAAACTTGCCCAATAAGGACAAATTTTAGGAGGTCACAGTGACCTTCCGCCGGAATCCCCCTGACTATAGAGACCGAAGATTCTGCACTGTTTCGCTCGTATTGGTTATTGGTTTCCTTTTTCAGTCATATTCATACCAGAAGATAAACGTGAGATCCTGGAATATTTTGGGCTGCTACTTATATGGTTAATCTCCATTTTCCTTTTCTAGCAATCTTTACACCAATACTCCAATGGCAGATAAACTTGTAAAGGCTATGTCCCAGAAATATTGGACTACTTTTTTTCATATTGATTCTTCATATTTTTCTCTTAGTTATATTCAATGTTGACTGGAGAATAAAAATAGTTAGTTTTTTTTAAAGCCGCACCTCTCCAAAAAGGCATAAAAAGTTTAAGTGGCACATTTTATAGATGCTTGTCTACCGTTTAATTTGTAAGTTTATTGTGATGATAATCATGAAATCATAGCGAGCGCAACAAACGAAGTTTTGGCTCTCACTCATAGCTGATAGTTTTAAAACACATTGCTACGAGTCTGGTACAGCTTTATGCTTTCTTTTAATGATGACGAAATCTTGCTCTATGTACATATTGTTAGTAAATTTATTTACTATAAAGTCGTTAACTATTATTAAACACCATTAACACAACGGTAAAACCCGTATTTGCATCCAAATAAGCAAAAAGATTGTGCTCTCTGATAATAATTAAAGTAAGTATTTTTTGTAGAGAAAATTACAACGTAAAAGAGGCACAAATAAGCAGGAATACTGCAGACACGTGTTTCGGCGTTACAAAGAACGCCTTTTTCAATGCAAAAAATGTTGAGCAAATGGACACGTGTCTGCTGTATTCCTGCTTATTTGTGCCTCTTTTACGTTGTAATTTTCTCTACATCAATAGCACAAAGGTATTTGTAAACTTTAAGCATTTTTTGTTAATAATTTATTTTTTTAATGCTAATTTTAGTTATTCAATACATTTTTTCTTTTAACGTTTTTTGTTCCTGATGATTGATTAAAACAAATATGTTTGATGGCTTATTGGAAGGGTATGATACGAAAATGGTCCTCTTTCGACCCTGGTTCCCCTTCTTAAAAAATGATGGAATATTTTTTGTATTCCTCTCAAAAGTGTTCAATTTAATTTGGAGCATTCTGACAGTTTGTGCAGATTCATATGTATTAAAAATGTTACCAGACATGAAAGAAATATTCAAATTTTTACTATGTTCTCTTTCTTCAGCAAATAAAAGAGAAATGATAAATGCGAAAAATTATCAGCCCTTGTCATAGTCTATTCATTTGGAAAAAAATATCCCTACATAGTGTTACGAGAGATGCAATTCGAAAAACCTAATAACCGTAAAATGAAAAATATTACAAAGATACAAAAGAACTTTAAGTAAGGAGAAAAAATGCAAGCTACACAGATGAATACATTCTTAAACGAATCGCCTCTGCTACAGAATACGCTCAAAAATGCTTAGAGCGACAAAAATTATCTTACTTTGTAAGAACGTTCCAACCCCGCTGTTCAGATAATAAAAACATGATGCCGTAAGCGATGATTTTTTCCACACTCTTTAACTTATTTTGCTTCAAAGTTGATAAATAAGATAAAAAAAAAAAAAAAAAAAACGGGGAATAAAAATTCCGTCCGTTAAATTGTAAGAGTTGAAATGGCGGAAAAAGGAATAAAATAAATAAATAATCGTTCCATTTTTATGGCAGCAAGACGAAATGGCAGAATTAATAGCGACATGAGCTGCAGATAAGATTGCGTTCAACGCCACCTAGCGGGTGAATAATAATATCGAAGAAATTAAATATCCTAATGAAGAGAGCTACAAGAAATGCAATAAATTCTTTCAAAAAAAGGGACACGCAAAAATGAGTGAAAAGATATAGACAAATCTCAAAAAGAAATGAAATAAAAGTATTTCTTAGCAAGTCCATATTTCATTCGAGTTTTCTTTGTGTTTCGATAGGAAAATATGATTTAAAAAAATATGCATTTCAATAAAACGTATTTTTTACGTAATTGCACAAAATTTGAGACTTAAGAATCAGCTCCAGCTAACGCTAATCTATTCATTTCATTTCATTTTTTTAAGCAGACAGAAACAAATAATCTTTCTTATCAGCAAATAAATGTAATTGCTCTTAAAACGATATTTACAGATAATTATTCGATTTTTTCATGCTTCATAACTCGCAAAGAAATGGAGAAAAAAAACCAGAAGAAAAAGATAACTGAAGCCTAATTGTAGGATCCTTACGATTAAAATTAATGATGTAATGTTTCTTTGAGTAATTGAATTTCGTTTATCAAGAACCTCATAAAAACGCCAGTAAAATATAGTTTTTTGCTTTAGTCGGATTCAACTAGTTCATGAAGATCTGATAAAATGATTTAGTTTTAATTAAACATGGAATTGGTAATCGCATATTTTATTACAGAAAAAAATCGAGTGTATTTGATGCTTAGAATGTTTAAGAAAGAACGATTGCGATTTCCTTGGAAAAAAATAATATACTTCATGTATTCATGCATGCAGATTCCTGTTGAGCAGATGTTAGTTTTATGTGTTTCTGTATCTTAAAAACTTTAAACATTTTTAAACGCTGTGCAGCAATTGGCAGCTGGACTAAATGACAGAATTAAAAGCGTCAGGAGCTAAAAATCAGATTAAACTCTACGTTACCAAGCAGTTGAATAATAATGTCTGAAAAGTGAAATAATAAATTAAAAAATAGGCAGATTGTTGTGCTCTCTTGGCAAGGTTATGAAATAGATTTTCTATTCCTTCTTTCAGGAAGAAAAAATAGAAATCATCGTCCACAGCTAATTGAATCATCCAATAATTCTAAAGTTACTGCTTGGAAATTATTTTTATATTGTTGAAAGTTCTCTTTCTGCATTCTAATATGCAATGCAATATTATAATTTTGTGATGTTATGAATTAAAAACGGGAAGTTTTTATATGCATTGAAATTCATTTTTCTGGATTAAATTTTTATTATATGCCCCATTATATGCCCATTTATTATAAGCCCATTTCTTATTATATGCCCCATTTCTGACGCAATTCAAAGTGAGACTGAATTACAGGATAGATTTAACTAGGCTATTAATTCCGTTAAAAAAATGCATAATTATCACGTATATTGATTAGGATGCACCCCACCCCCCTTTTTCTGTAGATAAGCCATGACTGCCTCAACCCTTCAGCAAATAAGACGTCGTTTTAAAGATGTAAATCCCCACTATCAGCAAAAAAAAAAAAAAAAATAGATAACACATTTTGGCTCTTTTGCGAAAAATTACCTAAATGTGTCATACATTGATTGTGTCAAATTGCAAACTTTCGTTTGCATTGTTAAAAGTCATACCTATGCTGCCACCTAGGGAGAAACCATCATGGCAAAAGTATCTCCTTGCGGAAAATTTATTAATTTTCTAAAGCAAGACTACCTTTTTTCACCATGTCGCTGCTCATGATATGATCAGTCTCAATGTCGAACACATATTTCGAACCAGAGATCGACAAAAATGGCAAAATCTTGGGAACTAGAAGACACTTTTAGACGTCAAACAAAATATTTATCAGAGTTTATAAGAAAATTCAGTGTAACTCTGGAGTTAGTCGCCAAGGGTTCCTTGGATCCAGTGGCTGCTTTACAGATTCGGAGGTCCGTCTTTGAGCTGAAAATTTTTTCCCCTCATGTGTCTTTTTGGATCTTGTCTTTTTCTACAAAGTGGTGGAGATCCTAACATTTACTTCATCTGGGGCATGGCAAATACACCGCAGGTACGACTGGTCTTGAAACTTATCTTCATGTTAATATTCTATCTAGTTAATATTTAATCGTTTGGGTTTTGCATCTGGATTTCCAAACTTCTCGGTTGACTAACGAACATGAAGTATTGAATTAATCTTCAAAGAGTGCAGATAACTTCATCTAAACTCATAATCATCGATTAAGAATGCAGAACTATGAAATACGGTGCACTTTTATGTGAAACTCTCTATTAGTTCGCGAGTAATCGAGTCCGGTATTTCCAATTATATAAAGTTTAAAACTTACCGCAGGTCAGCTAGGTATTTCCTACTTTAGGATAACTAAAATACTTTAAGAATATGAGAATTGAATACATTTGTGCTTGAAGAGGGAAATAGGAACAATCCAAGTTTCATGGTTCTATATTTGCAAATATCTGCATTCACGTGTTTTGGAACGAAGTGTCAGCTTCGGAATGAAAAGTCATCCGAGAAAAGCAACACTGTGGAATAGAAGACAGTGTGTTGTTAGCATTGTTACTCTCCAGTTTTTACTATATAAACTGCCTTCTGTTCCACCAACTTGGGCCGGGGTAGCCGATCGGTAATCCGGGTTCGATCCCAGCCGATCAAAGATCCACCGGCTTGATTAATGGCGGCTGGGGCGTTAAAAATGTCGTGGTCACAAAGTCCTCCAAGTGAAACGATACCTCTGGGGGGTTGCTGGGCCAAGGGATTCTGCTGCCTCGACCCTTGGTTCTGGTTCAGAAAAGAACATAGCGCTCTGTCAGGGTCCTATCGCCCGTTTAAAACACACTGAAGTGTGGTAGGTGTCGGTACGGGGACCCTGGAAGTGTATGAAAATTGAAGTCAGGGGCGGCCCTAGCAGTGCGGTACAGCTCCGGACCCCTGTCCCGGAGGGGGCGGCATTTTGTCTCGAATATCTATAAAAAAAGCTTTGTCTAAGAAAAGAACAGTGTAAACCAATTTAACAAACATCATTCTTTCTGCACTTTGGAATCCCGAAAAGTATGAATGTAGCGATGTTTAAGCGTGTTATTTAAATGCAGTTCTTCAACACAGCATTTTTGCTCTTTCAACTCAGCCTATTAAAATAAACGAATATATATATATATATATATTTATAATATTACATACTTTACAACTATATACTTCAATGTATCAGGCTTTTAAAAAACAAACTACACAGTAAAAAACTTTTAAGCATGTCAAGGGTTTGAAATTTTGAAGAAACAGCGGCTACAGAAACGGTTGGGAGGAGAAAAAAAATTTCAATTCACCAAAATTAAACGCCGATTTTTACCGAATGAATAAAGATAAATTAATAAAATATGTGCAATGTGCATGCATAGATACTTACATCTAATGAGAAGAACAGAAGAGACATCAAGCGTAATTAAAAAATAATAATAATTGATGAAATTGTAGATATTGCAAAACTGTCTCACATGTCTCCAAATTTTCAGAATCATAAGTGAAAATTGGTCCGAATAAGAACATTTTTTGTAAAAGTAGCTCAGTAATCACTATTTGCGTAAACACAGTGTCAAACTTTCAATAAAATTTCAATTTTTTATAAAGATTAAACATTCTTTAATACTTTGAAAGCATTTCTTAAATATTTTCCTACTGAAAAAAAATTTATCTTAGATCAAAACGAACTTTTCATAACTAACACCTCCAAACTCTTGCCAAAAAAATAAAGAGATCAATAAATTGATGTAACTACTAGCAATCAATTGAAGCTAAAATTTATTCAAATTGACATTATGCATTTTTAGATTGAATCCTAAAGATTTAGTCCTGAAATTTCCAAAAGGGACTGTGAACATCGTTATTTGTTTAAACCTAAGTGGGCGAAACATCTTTCACTTCCTGTGCTGCGACAAAAGCAAATTAAGAAGCAGATTAGATGCTGAAACATGGACATTAAGTTGCTAATTTAAACAATTACTCCAGACGTAAAAAATAATTTCCAATGGAAAAACCAGCACAGTCAAGTCATGAATTAGCTGAACAAATTATTTTAAAAATTGACTTAGAAAGTTTGCAGGATTAAAAGTCAAAAAGATTTTTTAAAAATCCTTTAGTTTTTTTTCTCAGTGCTCCTGCAATACATTTACCATTGCATAACAATGCATTTACATTGCCCAGTACACCACAACCTCACAACACCACACCACACCACACCCATATATATTATATACTATATATATAATATACATATATATATATATATATATATATATATAAATATATATCTATATATACTTTATAATATCAGAATTGTAGAAGAAAGACGAAGAGACCACACCAAAAGCCCATAGATGCGCAAAGCAGCTATACTAAAAAGCCAAGTATATAATAAAACAAACAAATAGTAAAAATTAAATAGACCATGCCATAGAATGTGCCATTTTCTATTTCATTTTTACTATTTGTTTGTTTTATTATCTAATATATAAAATTCTCGTGTCACAGTTTTCGTTGCCATACTCCTCCGAAACGGCTTGACCGATTTTGATGAAATTTTTTGTGCTTATCCAGTATCTATGAGAATCGGCCAACATCTATTTTTCATCCCCCTAAATGTTAGGGGTAGTCCACCCCTAAATTTTTTTTTGTTCGCACATAACATCTGATCTACTGAACCGATTTGGACGATTTTTTTTTTAATCGATAGGAGATGGTGTAACTTAGGTACCATGTACTCATATGACGATATTTGTTCACTAGAAAAAAAGTTATGATCGAAAAACTAACATTTCATGTCATTTAAAACAATATGTGTTATCGTAAATCCTTACTTCAATGAGCGACCCGATGGTCAAGTGGTTATGGGCGTCATGTTGAAGTTCCTAATGGAATGAGATCGAATCCAGGCCCGCAAGGATTTTTTCGAACAGCTGCATGGTTTTTTTTTTTTTTTTGAATGATTTTAATGATTGTAATGTCCTTATGCAGGTACATCCCCTCATGGGGATCTACCCCATATTTTTTTATAGTACAAAATGGCAGTTTTGGTCGGATCTTTGTTAAAATTGGCAATGGGAGCCTTCGATGCTGTAGAATTTTCTTATGGACGTTTGCGCCATTTTTGGGGGCTTTGAATCGATTGTGGCAATAAATAGTTTTTGATTTGCGGCACTTATATTATTTTTTCAAAAATTATATACACTATCAATTATATTATGTTAATTTTTGTACCTTTATAAAATTCTGTATTTTATACCTTGCATTTACGTCAAATTCAAGGTAAAATTAAAAGTCAAAAATTCTGAAGAAGATAAATATATGTTAAAAATTAAAGTAACTATTTTTTGTGATTTTCATATTGGTTGTGACCAAAAAACATCATCACAAACAAATAAAATATATCAAACACCATGAGTGTTGAGTTATTAGGCAAAATCTGCTGTGTAAAGTTTTTTTTTCACTGCGAGACGGGGGGGGGGGGGGTATGAACGACCATTAAAGTGACACAAATTTTTAATGATACATAATTTTAAGGAATAAATTATAATAACTTAAAAATAATGTTTGCCTTTTGTTATTTTTATATTCCCTCATCGTTCACAGCGCTCCATGCTTATTTCACGCATATACCACATTCTCACATACATACAATATACACATTCTACCATACATACATATATACTTACAATAAGTAAGCTGTTTTTTGTCTACACTAGAAATTA
>JAXGGA010010280.1:0-47647 GCA_038373865.1 Uloborus plumipes
AAAATTTAAATAAATAAAGTTATGACAAATAAAAATACTTCCCTCCTTTTCAAGGAAAAAAAACTCTTCAAAAAAGATTTGAGGAGGTTAGAAAAATTAATTAATTTCAAAAGAATAGAAAAGTAATGCTAGTTCATTTTTTGAAAATATTCAGCTGTACTATTTAATTCATTTCCATAAATCACAACACAAATTTTGTTAATCGTTTTAAGCAGAAATTTTAGCCAAAAAGAACTTTATCTTTCTTTTTTTTTCGTTTTCTATTATTAATAGCATATTGATGTGAATCAAACTATCAGATGTAATGAAACTTAAATTAGGCCGATTCCCTAAATGATTAGTGCATTTTCTAAAAACTGCCAAAGACTTAAAAATTGAAAAGTACTTTCCTCAAAAGGAACTGACCATTTACTCCCGATTTTTTGTCCCTAAACTTTTATCTACGCAACGTTAATAAATGTCATTTTGTTGCTAACTGATAAATTCCATTGAAAGAACTGCGTAATTTCACTTCGGCCTTTGTTTGCTATTTCGTTCCAAAGCATCATAAATCGAGTTGGACTGATAAAAGACATTGGTTTAAAACATTCCATTTATTTCTCATTCTTCCACAGTATGTTATTTCAGATTGATATTGTTGCCATTTTTGCTTTTAAAGTTTGAAACAAATGGATGATGGAATTCCATGGTATCAAGATCTAAGTGTTTGATGGGTTATGGGGGTTATTCCAAAGAAGAATCGTTTGATCGAATCATTAATATGACTCAAATAGAAAAAATTAAAAAATGGACTAGAATATTTGCTACTTAGGCTCTCTCACGAAAAAGTGGCATCGTATGTTTAGTGCAAGGGCGGATCCAGAAATGCTCTAAAGTAGGGGCGATTGTTTTTTTATCTACTTGCCCCCCCCCCTTTACTACATATACTGGTTAACACATGTTTATTACAAATGTTGCTGTCTTCAATTTTGAAAAAAATACGGATCAGAGCACCGAATCCCAACCACTTCTCATAGTATCATTGAAGATCATCTTAAATTGCCCTTTTAGAACTTCAATGTCGAAAAACTGCTGGAGAAGAGTCCCTCATGGGAGGGGCGATCTCCCCTCCTTTGTATCCGCTCCTGGTTTAGTGCAATTAAAAAAATGGAAACGAGTGTACACGAAATCATTCCAATTATACCACACCATCATCAGCTTGTTATATTGATATGAAAATGATGTAATCATACCTTTAGTTTTACTGAAAGTATTCTCAAAAAATATTGTGCACTCTTCGCATCTATTTCCTGTAAACCAACTTAAGTGCAAGATTCCCCCCCCCCCCCCTTTTTTTTCCATTTTACCAAGTACTGTTTTCTACACAAAATCAAAAATATCAGTTTGAATCTAAAAAGAAACTTATGAACAGTTAATGTGTAGATACTATAATATATTTCATTAATTACTGCCCGTCCTTGAAAACCGCACCGAGCACTCTCGAACAGTTCCACTTCAAAAAGGGTAGATGGGTAGTGGGAGATAACCTTCAGAAGTTTTCAATTTAAAACTTGCATTTGCTATATCTTTTTGACATATTCAACTTAAGGGTCATTCTATAGTGACTAACGTAACATTCAGAGCTGACTTTGTAACTGTTTTTACTTGTAACTTAAAGGATAAAAAAATATTTTGTAGTTATGCTGGTGGATTTACAATATACATGGTATCTATGTATCAGTTGCTTATTCGAAGTTCAATATGCGATATTTTCTAGACCATTAAAACTTGTGCTCGTCTGTAAGTCTGTATGAAGCTTCATCTAATCAAGAAGTACTGGTGGAGTTAAAGAAGAAACCAATTAGTTCAAAATTTTACAAAAAAAAAAAAAAAAAAAACTCATTCCGCATACATCTTGCAGCTCAATTTGTACGACTTTAATTAGCAGAGATAGTATATGAAACAGCAATTAATAATCTTCCTATTATAAACGAGTTTTCGGAAAGCAAAGCAAAAACTCCCCGCCCCCGCTCCACCTCTTTTTTTTTTGAAGATAAATTTATTGCCAAAAATAAAAAATAATCTTACTACTATTATGGGCGACTCTCTGTAAACTGGTAATTGGCTGTCCGAACTGAGTATTTTAAAAATAATAAAGTGTAATAAAGTAATTATCGCTCTTAATACAAGTAAAGATTTAATACTTTGTGGCCCAATTGTATTTGGAGTGATAACAATTTAATTTTTTTTCTAGAAATTATCTAAGCGCCAAAAACACAGTCCCCTGGCTGTCCCAATCCCATAGTCTAACTGTTAAAGATAGTATTTCAAAAAGCCTATTAACACTACATAAATTTGGCAATTAATATCTAAAAATAGAGCAATGAAGCTATATTTTTCTTATGAAATAAGGTATAATTACGTATTTCTAAAACTTAAAATTGTCACGTAAATTCTGTCCGGAGTTTTTTCAAACAGTTCCCTGCAACAAATTCAAAGCTGTAATACGAAAAATCTACAACTTTTGCAAACGCTTTTTGGCATGAAGTTTTAAGTAATCAGTGTGAATTTGCCGAAATCGCCGAGAGCGGTGTTGAAACGCTACTTTGCTTAGTTTGAGAGCCACATTTGTGATGAAAGTATGCATCAGGATCGTTGCGCAAACAGTCCTCTGGGAAGAGATTTTATTAATGTCAATTAGTTTAATTATGAAACATATTAGTTATTATGTCCACGATTTGTGCCTAAATTTATAGGTAGTCTCGTAACTAATTATGTTCCAATAGTTTTGCAGATATTACGCAACAAAGAGCAAAAACACGGTCACCTGGCACAGTCCCCTGCCTAGTTATACTAGGCGGGGGACTTACCCCCTATCAGGATTTGTCAGAAAAACACAAGCTTCAATTGGCCCTCTTTCAAACCAAAGTAATGGATTCATTTTCTGAGCAATAGTATTATAATTACACGAACATTTCAAAAAACCGTGCCCGGACAGATTTCGTGTGAAAAATGACGAGTTTACAGAGAATCGCCTTTATATATGCGAAAGTTTGTATGGATGGATGTATGTATGGATGTGTGTGTTTGTTCCTCTTTCACGCAAAAACTACTAGATGGATTTTAATAAAACTTTTACCATAATGTAGCTTATACATCAGAATGACACATAGGCTATAATTTATAACGATATTCGAAAAAGTTCGATTGGTAGCGCTTTTTCATTTCAATTTAAGGTACATTTTCGCATAAATCCACGAAGGCTTCCAACAGACTAATTCAGTATTTAGTGCATCATCTCAACTCCTTGTCGATAGCTAGAATTGCGTGTATCGTTTCCACTTTTCGCATTAAATTTTCAAGGCTTTTCTCAAGTATTTTTTTTTTTTTTTTTCATTTTCATGGATAATATCCAGGCTTTTACATAGACATTGGAAACGCTCGCGCGTCCGCTTTCTAACGAGTTTTTACCATGATTTGTATTTTAAAAACATTTTGCAGTCTTAGTGGTAAGTATAATATCCCAGCAAAAACATAAATGTGAAAAAGGAGCCAAGTTCGATTGAAACAACGTTTGGTCAGTTTGAAGCAGCGGTGCCACCGACAAAAGAGTTGAAATCTAACAGGCTCCAAGTTCTATAGCTGTTCTGTTAACTACAGTCGTGAGAGTTATTGAAATGTTCATTAATTTATTTTAATAACATTTCGTTAGTTCCTTTCGTATCGGCTTCGTATAACTTGGCAAGTTCATTTCTAACTGACGGAAGTCGGACTTTTTTGAACGTAACTTCGTGACTATTAAAACTTGCCCAGTTCCGAAACCGATATGAAAGGAACTAACGAAATGTTATTAAAATAAATTAATGAACATTTCAATAACTCTCACGACTGTAGTTAACAGAACAGCTATAGAACTTGGAGCCTGTTAGATTTCAACTCTTTTGTCGGTGGCACCGCTGCTTCAAACTGCCCAAACGTTGTTTCAACCGAACTTGGCTCCTTTTTCACATTTATGTTTTTGTTGGGATATCATGCATTTTTGAAAAGCCGAAGTAACGGTTATGCTTTCATTTAGACACAAATTAATACACACATAACATGAGACTTCAGTTACGCTGACAACGCAGATATAACATAGGCCATGCTACATTCGACATATTTTTAATTTTAATGATTTTACTCGTAATTCAAATTAATAATAGGAGACGTTTACACTATATTTTTCTTAAAAGAGGAATAGAATATTTTAACTACTTGGTTAATATCTTAAGTCACCGCAAGGTGGCATAGTCAATCTAAAGAATTCGAATTATTTATTTCATCTAGATAAACCATTTTAATCTTCCGTTAAGGCAAACTAAGCCTTGAAACAGCTTACAATAAAACATTTGATTTTAAACTTAAGTATTTTATTTTTGGCAACGTTTTACAAGCGTTTTGGCGCTTTTGTTTGACAAACCATTTATAAATCGCGCCAAGATACTCATAAAAAAATGCTTTTTTTCTTGCTTTTTTAATGTAGTTTTTGGACTTTTTAGATTTTTCCCATAGTTAGTGTATGGAAATATACCTTGATGCCAAATTTTAAGATTCTGAGACACTTGGAAGTAGGTAAACATTTTGATGAGTGAGTGTATAATCTAAATAAGAAAATCGCCATATTTTCACTTTTCAAATATTAATAACTTTAAAACTAAAAGATATATATTCATAAAATTTAGGATTATGGGTGTTCTGTGTCATTCTAATAAACTTAAAAAATTTAAAGCATGTAGATGAAATAATTCTTGAAAAACGGAGGGGTCGAAAGTAGCCCGAAATGGTTTGTGTAAAGATACACTAGCAGATGTGCAGCGCGAACTTGGCTGACACACTGCCGTGTGTCTTGATTTATCCTTAAGCAATGAGTTTTTTTATTGTGTTTTGAAACGTGCAAATATTATTTTGTAGAATAAATTGTATTCCTTTATTGATAGATTGTTCATTGCAGCAATTATTTTCGCGAGTTTTGTAAATATATGTTTTAGAGTATCTGTAACTTAATCGCTTGAAGAAATTGGCAACTAAAAATGGATTAGGTTCATTATTTTCCAATTTGATGGAACTTTAAAAACAGCTTAACGGTATTTCTTAAATTTGTTTGCGTTGATTGGGCACTTTCTCGGGGTACTTACAATCGGGCAGTTTCTTAGTATCCAATTGAACAGGAATTTTGCCAAATTTGTTGCAAAAAGATTTTAATTACTGAGATTATCGGTGATTTTTTCAACTGGCACTAATTTTTGTGCCAAAGACTACGTAAGAATACTTTTCTTCTTACACGACGTAACCAAAATAAAACGATTAATGTGTGATATTTATGGACTGCGGCAAAATCTTAATCATCGATATAATACTCCCACATTTGAAAAGTTCAGTTTTTTGTCTTTTGTTGGCTGATTCCGTATGTATCCATTACAAAACTTTTTTAAATTATGTCAAAACGTAAAGTAATTCCGCATACTAAATTAATAAAACCCTTAAACAAGACTAAAATTACCATTCCTTTGCGTTTTTGCACAAATAATTGTCAAATGTTTCCATTAATTTCGAAATCATTTATGACAAAAAACTTTTTGCGTCATCTTATGGTCAGCAGTAGTATTTCATCATTTGATGACTATTTCTCTGTGACAAAAATTAGTGACATAATAATACTTAATGTCTTTTTATAAAGTTGGGAGGGAAGCTAAATTATCCTAGGTACAACAAAACAGTTACCGCAAATTTGGCGACATTTTAAAAATTGTTAAAGCGGGGCGTTTTGAGCTCTTTCAGTTCAGGAAAAAAACCAAAGGAGAGTATACATTGTTTCTCAATATTATTATTGACCCAGGCAGCGCCGGGTATTTTTGCTAGTATTTTAATGTATAAGTTTTATTTTGAAACACATTGTTATTTTTAATGTATCGTTAAACGGGGTGTATAGGAACAGCGGGGTGATTCGGAACAAAACTTCCTGATCATACAAAGAAATTCTTGATAAATATACCATTGGGTATTTCAATTCAAAAGCATTTCTTAAAATTAAATTTAATATTTAATAAGTTCATAAAGTTTTTGAATTTTGACAAATCTTAAGCGCTTACTGGTATAGAAAATAAACTTTTATTTGACTGGCGGTGTATTACAAGTAACTATCAGTTCTTATTCTCCCTAATCAATATTACTCATGTTTGTAAGATCTATTACAGTTTGAATTGAAAAAGTAAAAATTTTAACTTGTGTTCCGATTGACCCCTATCAGCGGGGTGATTCGGAACACCTCTAAATTCCTATATATGGGCGATTCTCTGTAAAGTGGTAATTGGCTGTCCGGACTGAGTATTTTAAAAATAATAAAGTGTTTTTAAGTAATTATCGCTCTTAATACAAGTAAAGCATTAATACTTTGTGGCCCAATTGTATTTGGAGTGATAACAATTTAATTTTTTTTTCTAGAAATTATCTAAGCGCCAAAAACACAGTCCCCTGGCTGTCCCAATCCCATAGTCTGACTGTTAAAGATAGTATTTCAAAAAACCTATTAACACTACATAAATTTGGCAATTAATATCTAAAAATAGAATAATGAAGCCATATTTTTCTTATGAAATAAGGCATAATTACGTATTTCTAAAACTTAAAATTGTCATGTAAATTCTGTCCGGAGTTTTTTCAAACAGTCCCCTGCAACAAATTCAAAGCTGTAATACGAAAAATCTATAACTTTTGCAAATTCTTTTTGGCATGAAGTTTAAAGTAATCAGTGTGAATTTGCCGAAATCGCCGAGAACGGTGTTGAAACGCTACTTTGCTTAGTTTGAGAGCCACATTTGTGCTGAAAGTATGCATCGTGATCGTTGCGAAAGTAGTCCTGTGGGAAGTGATTTTATTAATCTCAATTAATTTAATTATAAAACATATTAGTTATTATGTCCACGATTTGTGCCTCAATTTATTGGTAGTTTCGTAACTAATTATGTTCCAATAGTTTTGCAGATATTGCGCAGCAAAGAGCAAAAACGCAGTCACCTGGCACAGTCCCCTGCCTAGTTATACTAGGCGGGGGACTTACCCCCTATCATGATTTATCAGAAAAACACAAACTTCAATTGGCCCTCTTTCAAACCAAAGTAATAGATTCATTTTCTGAGCAATACTATTATAATTATACGAACATTTCAAAAACCCGTGCCCGGACAGATTTCGTGTGAAAAATGACGAGTTTACAGAGAATCGCCCATATATGAATAGTAAATATTCAAAATGTTTCGTCTTTGCTTGGAATGTCAAAAGCAAAGCAAAACCGAAGTTTTCACCCAAAAAATCAAATTTTAAAAAATTCTTTTTACTACTTTTTTTACAATCAAAGCTAAAAAGTGTACCGATTCACTCCATTCTACGGTACTGTAATTTCCAAAATGAATTTAAAATTTGTTCGTTGTGTAAGAGACAAGTTATCTTAACTGTATCGCTTTGCCTCACCACTACTTGTCAGTTCATTTTGTCGGTGATATCAGAATACACAAGCATTCCTTCTTGGATTTCATTATGAACGAAAATACTAAAGCATTTTGGCCAATTCAATTTCGTTTACTTAAGAGTGATAATACTACTGAATATTACGTGACGTTATATATAGAAACTCATAATCTTCTTGTATATTATAATTTCTGTCAGCGATCACTCAGTAAATAATGTTTCTCCAAGCAAACGGAATCACTGTATTGTTTGCTTTCACTGCATATAAACGGTCCATCGATTATTATCATCCGCTATTATGGGCCAGCTTAGTGCTTAATTTCGAATTTAATGAAGTTCGAGTTGAATCGTATGTACCGAGTGTTGAATTAGTTGAAGTTGAGTGTAACTTTATATTAAAGTAATGTGTGAGAAAGTGTCTTAATCTGTGAAAGGTCATTAGACAGTTCAAGAATTAATTTTAATCATTGTCTAATATGCTTAAGGCGATGATTGCGTGAAGCTTAATGAAAAATCATTAAAAAATGCTTAACCCTTTATGTCCAAAATTAATTTATCGATGATTTTTTATGCATTTTTTTTTTTTTGGTGTTTTTAGTTGAAAATACATCAAAAAACATATTTATCGAGTGAAAAAAATTTGAAAATTTTGAGGGTCTAAGGCCCCCTACGCCTCAGGGCCCCCAAGAAAACTGTTTCCGATCGCAGGTATCATCTGTCGGCCTTTCGAGCAAAGTACAAAAGGTGGTACTTAACCCTCTGGTTGCTTATCCCGCGATTTCCACGTGCAACGAAGAATAAACAAAATTTGCTCATCCCGCGATTTTCACGTGCACAACGTAATTTAAAACCTTATTCCACAATTCCATCGTTTGAATGTCAGCAATGAATTTTCTGAAGCATTTGCACAGACCGCTCGGCCATTTTACAAGCCCGATACTTCCGAATTTGGTAAAGAAAGGATTTCATCGAAAGTGTGGTTTTTATTGCTCAAAAATTGGGGCAAAAATAGTATTGTTGCTCGAATTCGGTGTAAAGAACATGAAGGTAGAACTTTTCTTGTACCTTGTTGCAAGATTTATCATATTAAGGATAGTTTCTAACGTAATATGTGTAAATTTAGTACATAAGTTTTATATTGGTTTTTCATACATAAAAAATATGCATATTTTTAAAGACTTCGTTAAGAAAATTGAGCAGTCAGAGGGTTAAAAGCTTCAGCATGATTGCAGCCATTTAGGATTCATAATACTAAATTTATATAACCTGGACGTCCGAGTCCCTTCGGGGCATAAAGGGTTAAAGGTTTTCGCGTGTAATAGCATTGTAGGCTCATGATGTAAATTTTATTTAATATTTGTTGTTTAAGGAAAACAAAAAGGAAGATGTTTTCAGGAGCAAGTATATTAAAGGTAATTTGAATAGATATTTAAATTAGCTTGCTCAAAACAAAACTTTAATGATTTTTGTACCTTGAAAATACTCCATGCGTAATACATTTTGCCCAATATTAACAAAATTTATAATTTAGTTTAATTGTTTAGCTTGTCGTAAAACTTAGAATGCTTTTTAAAATTCGAGTTTGTACAAAAATAAACTCAAAGTTATAAGCATGCATTTTTCCTTATTTTTTTAAGTTTGTACAGAAAAATATTCATTATGCAACAACTTTTAAGGAATTCGTTAATCAACACAAAAATTCAGTTATAACGAATTGTTAAGTAGCTAACTGACAAAAAAACAAAGTAAGAATTTAAAAAAAATTAAAAGTGCATTAACTATTTTAAAGTTTTCAAATAAATAAATTGGTCAAAACAAATAAATAAATAAATAAATACATAACTAGCAATATTAATAAAATCATATTTCAGTTGTGTGTATGCTTATTTAGACTGTACCTAATATTTTGATCTTGAAGTAAGTACGTATGCATGCAAAATGCGTATAGCATCACAATGTCAAGTTCATATCGATCTTATAAGTAAGAAAATCCTGAAATTTGTTTCGAATATATTCATAATATATTCGGTTTTATACACTGTAAAAAATGAATGTTGTGTTTTTACAGTATAATACAGCTAATTTTATGTTTATGAATTGTAAAAATTGCTGATTTTACAGTAAGAAACTAAAATTGCTAATTTTACAGTGATAAACTGCAAAATTACTAATTTTAGTTTTTTACTGTGGATTTTACAGTTTTAAACTGTAACCTCTGCTTTTAGTATTATACTGTTGATTTTACAGTATAATACAGCTAAATTTTACGGAAATAACTGGGAAATTTCTAACTTTAGTTTAAGAAACTAAAATTGCTAGCTTTAGTTTATTACAATGCATTTTACAGTTTTAAATTGGAACCTTGGCTTCCAGTATTACACTATAAAAACAACAGTTCATGTTTTACAGTGTACAAAGAGGTATGTTTTGCATAGGCAATTTAAAAAACTGACAAGAGGAGGCCGAAATGTTATGTTTTCTAAGTTGCGGCGTTATCTTTCCTTAAGCTACTGTTTACATTTTTTGGAGGTGATTGTACAAGTAGGTAACGCCTCTCTTTTTTTCATACTACTTCGAAAAAACTTTAACAAATTCATGTATCTCCGCTTTTGTGTTGGGAATGTCATGACATGAGTTAAATATTTTATTAAACTACTATTTCTGAACTTTTATTTAATCAGAAGTATATACATGTATTTTTTCAAACACTATTTTTCAGCGAAAGTGAAACATTCTGTTTTCTCCAAATTTGCGTTACCCAGTTTTAGTACTCAGCCGCAGATTTAAGCCGGATAGTTTTCAGATTCAGACTCTCAATTTTATGTTCAACTTTACTTGCCAGGGAATAGTGCTAAAAGCACTAGCTTTTTAGTTGATTGATAACGAGTTTACGTATATACACTGTAAAAAATGTTGTTTTTACAGTATAATACAGATAATTTCATTGTTATAAACTGTAAAAATGGTTAATTTCACTGTACAAACGGTAAAATTGCTAATTTTGCACTAATAAACTGAAAAAGGCTAATTTTACAGTAATAAACTGTAAAACTGCAGATTTTATAGTTTTTTACTGTGCATTTTACAATTTTAAACTGGAACCTCTTCTGCCAGTATTATACTGTTGCTTTTACCGCATAATACAGCTAATTTCGTGGTAATAAACTGTAAAATTGATGCTTTGCAGTAGCAAGCTATAAAATTGCTAGTTTTGCAGTTTAATACTGTACAATTTATAGTTTTAAACTGGAACCTCTGCTGCCAGTATTATACAGTAAAAACAACGGTTTATTTTTTGCAGAGTATTATTAAATTACAGTTTGGATTTGTTACAACTAGCTCGGAGGGCCCGCCGACAGAGTGGTATAGTGGTTAAGACGCTGGCCTCTCACGCCCAAAAGCGTGGATTCGAACCCGGCTCCAGTCGGTGGATTTTCATGATGCAGAAAATCGACAGCGCTCATGTCGTATGATTATGCGGCATGTAAAAGATCCCTCGAGTACTCATTTGGCATGCAGTACCTCTTGGCTAAATTAAATTCCTAGTGCAGTTTTGCATCGAACAAAGCCCAGGTGCCTCCATTTCGTGTGGAAACTGCGCGTCAAAATTCTCGTGGTAATGACATCCCGCCGATAGTGGTGCCACATGAAAGAATGGGTGCCGGTCTTGGGGAATGCACTAGGTCTGCAAATGGCAAGAAGCTAAACGCAGCCTCATTAAGAAAAAAAAAAAAAAGCTCAGAGGGCACAGGATGTTATTTCTTCTCTTTGTGCAGTAAGTATTTCCTTAAAAATCGTATTTGTAAAACCAAAACACCAACCCTTTGAGGAAATGTCACCCAATCTTTCCATGGTGTTATTAGCTATACACGCGTCAACAGCATAAAGAAACATGGCAAAAACTCGAAATGAAATTTATTTAAAAAGTTGGTAATAGAAAGCGCTTACCAATCAATACAAGCAAAAGCGGGACTAATATTAGCTAGCTCTGTTATAAAATAGACTCAAAAACCAATCAGAATTGGTTTTTCGTCGTATCATACTGCTCAATATTTACATTTATGTAGTTGTGATTTATGTAGTTGTATTCTGAATACTTGAAGCGCCTATGGTGAAATTTACTAATCAAAGTCTCGTCTGTTTAAATGGCACATAAAGAACAACACTACAGTGCTGGAAAGAAAAACACATCCCAACGCTTTTGTCCCGCTGTCAAAGTAAAATCGACATCGCTGCTATTTAGAATCTATTCACCATTTGGAAAGGGGAACTGCTCTTAGAGGAATAACCTGGAATTTCGCCAGAAATGAGATGATGTTGTTTTGCAGACTATGAATGTGCCAGAAATGCAGCGCGGAAAATTAGCTGCGATTCGTTCTTCTGCAAAAGCAGTCGAATCAAGTACGTCATTTGGGAAAGTGTGCCCACCATGTGTCGGGAGATGGTTTGATGTACGACTGCGCCGGACAGCGAGGGAAAGTAATTTTAATATATGAGTTTTTTCAATTAACTAAGCTTCGCTTGATATGAGAGATTTGTTTGGGGAGCATCTTCATGTTAATGATGGTGTTTGACGGATATTTGTTTTGGTCCTCCGAACCATCTCGCAGAAGAGCAAAATTCTGCTACAAAAAACAGCACTGTCAAAGTTTATACTAGTATTCTTTAATAATACAAATGCACGTTGGAAATTTGCCCATTGTGAACACAAAAAAGCCTTTTTCCCCCCAAAGAATGAAAAAGTAAGAAATTATTAAATTACGTGCATATTCTCAAACCATTGTATTGGTAATATCAACGCTGAAAGATTTATTTAAAGCCGTTCGATCGTTTTCAGGTCACCTGTATACAAATTTTTAACTCTTAGTTTTTTCAAATAAAATCTCATCCCTCTGTACTCAGGTACTAGTTGGAAAAACAAATTCCTTCACAGAATTAAATATACTGTTCGACTACTTTTGACTCTTAACCTAAATGTCAATTCTTTATGAGATTTCTTTATTTTCTCTCAACAATATATTGCCACCGTATTCAGGCATTACTTCTTCTTGGCAAAGCCCTGTAACTGTTGAACCTTACTGTACCACATGTATTGATTTAACGAAAGTTCAAAACAATGTTTATGTAGATGAAGTAGCACAACCAAAACAGAAAACTTACGTGCCTTGCACGTAAGTGAAGTAGTCTTTTCTGTACCGGACATAACTTTCATGTTTTATCAACCTCTCTAGTACCTTCAAAAGGGGGGAATTTGTGACAGGATGAGTGGGATAGCTTCATTGAATTGAAAGATTAATTGCTTGAGCTTTACACAGTTTTGCATTAGTATTTCATGTCGTCTTCAATTTGTGACGTCAGCAATTTGTGATATCATTTACGGATACTCTGCGTATGGTGGTCTTTCTACGAACTTCGTTCGATACCTCTGCTGTGCTCGAATATCGGATTTTGTCTCAATGGATAACGTGACACATTGCGATTTTTCTTGTAAAGGCCGTTTTTCAATGAATCAGTCCCTATATATCGTGAATCGCTATCTGCGAGCAGCAAATTGCAGTAAAAGAAGCTTCTTCAACTTTTTAATCCATATTTGTACTTTTTAGCCTACTTTCCCGTTAAAAATAAAAGAAAGACGAAAAAAGTATTAAAAGTAGCTTAATGCATCTAAAAAATATCGCCAAGTCCAAAAAATATCGCCAAGTTAAAAAAAATAAAGAGGTAAAATGAATATCGAAAAATTAAAAATTTGAAAGTAGGGTATTGAGATGGGGAATTTGTGTGTCGGTCTGTGTGTCGGTCGGTCTGTCGGTCTGTCGGTCTGTCTGTCCCCCCCTAATAACTTTTGAATGAACATTCCGATTTGGACGAACTTTTTTTTGTTGGAAAGATCTCGGCGAGTACAGCTCATTCCTATATTTGATTTTTTGATTTGAACAATTTTTGGTTCAAATTTGAGCCGTTCAAACAACCGGTCCCGCGATACTAACTTTTTAATGAACAGTCCGATTTGAACAAACTTTTTTTTGTTGGAAAGAACTTTTCAAGGATACTTCATTCCCGTATTTACATTTCCGATTTGAACAATTTTTCGTTCAACATTGAACCGCTCAAGCAAGCTGTCACCCCTAATAACTTTTGAGTAAACAGTCCGAAAAAAAATGACTGACTGTGCAGACGATTTTTTGTTTATTTATTCATTTGTTTTATTGAATTTATTATTATTATTATTTTTGGCAGACGATTTTTTTTTGTAACAAAAATGTTTCATTCACGAGGGCATTTTATTCTTTATTTATATTTAACAACTGGCAACGGATTAAAAGTGAAATTCGAGACATTTTATCAACGGACGAGTTTTTTTTTCTTTTTTTTTCTTTCTTTGATAAAATGTGTTTTGATGTACTTTGTACTTTTAATTTTTTTTTTGAAAACAATTGAGGAATTTTTCTACGGAAGAACTGTAACAGTTACATTCTTTAAAAGGTGCGACAAAACTTTATTTATTCATTTATTTACTTTTTATGTGTCTATTTCATCTGATGAGAGGGGTATATTTTGCTTTTAGAAATCAGCTTCAAGTGCTAAAAAGGTAATGTTTGACATAATTTTTAGTCTTAGATAATCAAGAGAATAATGATCAGATGCTAGAATGCCGATGTCGATGTACGGGAAAGTAGGCTCGTTTAGTTCTTGACAGAACTTCTTGTTAATCCCTGACGCAACAAGGAATGGAGTTATAAGTTTGACGTTGTCTGTATATCTGTCCATGACAACGTAAAGTCTAAACTGGTGGACCGATTATGATTTTTTTTTAATTTGAAAGGTGAAGTGATCTAGAGTGTTCTTAGCTAGGTCGCGTCTTCGGGTGACATTAATTAACAAAGATATTAATTAAAAACCTTCAAAATGTTTTTCGCGATTTTTGAATTAAAACTATACTGGAAAATGTAAAACAATAGTACCAAAAGAAAGAAAAAAAATCTATGTCTGATAAGATGAGTTTGAAACTTCCATGTAAAATAGAACTCGAGTTATAACGTTTTTCAGCTAATGCGGCTAAGGCTTAAATCTACAGGATTGGAAACCGATGTCATTGTTGGCCGATTGTTAAAGAAAATTTAATGATTTAAAATGTTTATCAGTTGCCAGTTTCTATTTGTCAACAATTAAAATACTTGTAATTCATTTTAGTATAAGAAATTTCAATTTTCCCTCTTTATTCTGCTTTTGGGACTAGCAAATTTTACTAGTAAGGATTATCTTTCCTTTTTCGAGTTTACCATATATGCTCTCAAAAACAATTAAATATATTAAGGTTTAAAATGCTTTATGGCCAGAGAAGATCGTTTTAATATGAGGTCGGCAATCAGGGTCAGGATTATTTCAATTTTTAATTTAATCTCAGTTCTTGTTTTTCCTTTGATAATAATTTGATGTTGTACGGATTCTTTTCGAACATCATGTATTTTTCACCCTGTTATAGTATTAACACTTCAAACTAACTCTTTAGTTCACCACTACAATTTTAACATGAATGATTTGTATTTAGCACATTTGACACATATTTAGAGCACTAAAACATTACTCTCTGCAGAAGCCCTTTCATTTCGAATTTAGCATATAAATATACAACTGATGCCCTTCCGTGTTTATGTATTTTTGTAAAATCAAAGAGGTGATTCTTAAGATTTTTAAAATTTAAGTTTTCAAATTTTTGTTAGAAATTTAAAGATGTGCTACTAACATTACATAGCACGAATCTCTTTGAAGTGCATGAAAAGCGGAAGAGAGTGAGGCCAGTTTGAGCTTTCTCTGTGACATAGGACTTATAGTACATATAGTGCAAAAGTATTTACAGATTAAACACGTCAAAGTATTTAAAAACTATAAACCAGTTGAATTTTCATAAAATGGATTTTAAAAGCTCAACAAGCATGTGTTTTTTTTTGGGGGGGGGGGGTTTGTCAACTTGATAGGTACGATTCATAAAAAAGTCACTAACTTTCATATGAAAGGTAAAAAATATTTTTTCTTTCTCCTATGTTTCGCATTCAATGTTCTCTAGCTTTTTTATTTTATTTTATATTATTTACTTATTTTTAGCTTAATATGAAGTAATCTTATTGTAATTTTCCTTCTTACAATTTTACGACAAACACAGCTATGTTGATTTTTTTCTACGCACTTATTCAATACTTTAGAAGGTAGATTAGAATAACATTAGTTACTAAGAACTAATGAAGGAAAGACGTTTTGCTTTTGATTAAGAAAAGTATACATAGTAAAAACATTACATGGGTTTCAGTACAAATCCATCATTTTAAGCTAAAATCTTTACATTATCATCTTTTTTAAAAATGTTGAATAGTTCGAAGCTGTACGGATGACTAGCACCATTTTCTATTTATCTCAAGCAACAATCTTTCAACCCTCTGCCCACACAGTTTAGAATCCCGGTTCGAGCACCTTGCTGTTTGTTTCTCATCACCCGGAGCCACTACTGGTAGTAAAACTGTTAAAATTAGCGAGCGGGCTTTTCATAAACAGGTGAAAAAAAACCGCCAAAAGCAAAATTTGAAACAGGCAAATCTCTGGAGACTAACGTACAACCGCTTTTGACAGTAGCTTGCATGTACAGTTAAATTTGTTGTGCTGTACACAGCAAAAAATTGGCAGCAGAGGCTCCAGGTTAACACTGTAAAATGCACGGTAATAAACTAAAATTAGCAATGTTACAGCTATTAGTGTGCATTTTAAAAATATGCGGGCGGAATAATGACGTTTTAAAATTATTTAGTAAACTTAGAGTTGTTCTTCTTTCGCACATAATAGTTTTGTTTTGAAATAATAGTTAAAAGATAGAAGAGAAAATCTAATACACAAAAATGATACATTTTAAGTCAATCTCCAAACTGAGATAAGCAGGTCAAAATTTAGTAAAACTAAACTTAGCTTGTGGCTAAATTTATATTTTAGGAACAATAAAACCAAGCATTGTAATCTGTGCGGAAAAAGCTGCTTTGTGAGTTCATGCAACATTTTCTGATGAAAAAAATTCACAAAACAGGGCAGACAGAGTAGAATATTTTTCACGCTGCTTTTTTGAGAGTTATTTTGAATTGATGGCTTTCTCTTCCCGAAATCAATGACCTACTTTCAATTTCGCCAAGTTAAAATCTTAATAAAAAGGAAAATCCGTACTCTACAAAATATTTGAAGTTGGACAGTGAGGATTACAAGCATGAGTTTCTGAAAAATCAATTTTTATTTTATCATTCAATTATGTAATGTATATTGCTGAATTTATCAGTATGGGTAGGACATTTTTACGCATATTATTCCACTTCTTGGAAATTTAAACTTTGGCATTAATTTGTAATATTGCCGATTAAAAGGAACTTTTATGTGTCATAATATGAAGCATCAACTTTCTAGAAAAAAAAAACGTGTGCTTGAAAAATAATGATTTGTACTTGTTGCGGGCGTGACCGTACGATCACCTTTTCAAGACGTACAAATCATTATTTTCAACCATCAGAAAACTTTTATCTAATTGATGCATAATGGTTTCTTCTAGTACCACAAATATAACACAATTGAGATCTTTCCTATTTTCAAAAAAATAAAATAAATAAATACAAATTTAGAAGAAAAACAATTAAAAGCATGAGAAGATATTTTTTTTCTTAATTTTGATTTATTTTATTTCTTAAAATAAATAATCTTGGAAGACGCTCAATCGCTGTTTCATTTTCGGGGCTAAACGACACAAATGGATAAAACACTTTAAGTCAGGCTACTATATACACTGTAAAAAATGAATGGTGTTTTTATGGTATAATATAGCTAATTTTACTGTGATAAATTGTAAAATTGCTAATTTTATAGTTTATTACCGTGCATTTTACACTTTTAAACTGGAACCTCTGCTGCCAGTATTATGCTGTTGCTTTTACAGTATAATGCAGTTGAGTTTTACGGCAATAAACTGTAAAATTGCTAACTTTACAGTAAGAAACTGTCAAACTGCTACTTTTTCAGTTTATTGCTGTGCATTTTTCAGTTTTAAATTGGAACCTTGACTGCCAGTATTACACTGTAAAAACAACAGTCCATTTTTTGCAGTGTAGATGAGAGTGTAGATTTTTGCAGTGAGATGGATTGGATATTTCATTGTTGCAGAGCTAGGATTTAAATACCATAGATATTATTCAAAATCCATGCCGTTAAAATTCTTCATGTGTATATCGGTCTTTTCGGGCATCCGGAAAATTTTACGGGCGGGAAATAGGAATTTGTTCCAAATTTGACGGCATACCACCTTATTGTTGCTTAATTCTAAGCAACCATAGTGCACTTCGAAAGAACAGTGAACAAGGGACCAAATTGTTTTGAGCGAAAATTGCTTTAAAAATATTTCATGGTCATTTGTTTTTGGTATTGACAATTTGGTACCTTATAAGTGGAAATAGAAGTGTGGTGAATTCACCTCTAGAATAATGGCAGGAATTTCGAATTGTGTTATTACTTGATAAAGTATTGTTAGAAGGAAAACATTTGTGAATTTTCTGCATGTATCTATATACATAAAAGACTACTTTTGAAAACGTATGTCCGGGGTAATCTTCCAAACTACTGGACCTTTTTTAACCATTTTTTCACCGTAGATAGCTACAGTAACAGGGAACAGGATAAGCTATAGTTAATTTCTAAAAAGCTTAGTTTAAAAAAGTTATTATGGAAAACAGTTAATTTTATGTCATTTGCCCATTAAATGATTAAATTTTCAACCTATTGTTGCAAAAATTTGATGCCATGCAACAACAATATTTATTGTAATCATAACGAAAATTTTGAACCAAGGCTTCTTTGGAGTCGGTGTGGAATTTATTTCTTTCTAAGGATTTTTATATTTAGCTGAGCCAATAATCGCTAACGGGTGAAATAAAAAAATGATTTTGGCAATAGAGAATAGAAAATGTTTATAGTCAAAAAAAATTCTAAATTAGGTACATAAGATGTTTTCACCTCACCAATGTTGTCACAAGGATAGAAACTAATAATGGGACTTATTTAACGAGCAATATTTGGAAATGGTTAATTTCAGTGCGATTGATACTGTAAATATATATTTATTTTAATATACCAAGCTTATAACATTTCCTATTTACTCAAACATTATTTGTAGCTTGCTATTTTTTTTAGCTTGCATTATTTTTTTATAGTTTATCCATAACATAGCCATTGTTTACAGAAGTAGCCATTATGTTTATAGATATGCACTTTAGTGTTGGGAAATTTATGAATGAGTTTCACTAAACAACCCTACACCCACAGAAACCCGGGCAGGGCCGGGTACCCGGCTAGTATATCTATATATATTGCCATTATGTTTCAAATCTAAAAAGTATTGAAATTGCTATAAAACATACAAAAACCAACTCAGACACACACACACAGCCGACTGGCTTAAATACTTTTCAAGCTGCATCAGTTTTCGTACAGTTAAATTAAATAAACCCTACTTACTTAACGACAGAAAATAATTGAACGTCTAACATAAGTATTTCAAATATGGAAGAACTTGATTTAAAAAGAAAATAAAATAAAGATAAAAAAAAATAAAAAAAATTTTGCATTAGGGAAAAAAACTAATATCTATCGCAAGAGCCGCGATTTCTGATAATGATAATAATAATAATAACAATAATAAACAACGAGAATGAATTACGTGAATCACCATCTGCCAATAATAAAGCGAATAAAAAGCTTCAGCATAGTGAAATGAATAACCAATCTTGGTTGCTTAAAAACAGACATCAACTGAAAAATAATACTGCTTAATTACTTCGAACGCCAACGACTTTTTTCCCTCCCTCCCAATAATTTTCAAAAAAAAAATTTTTTTTTTTTCATACATACTTTTTTGTTTGAGTCTATGATTTGACAATATTTTGCAATTCCAAAATAAGCGCTGAGATCATCAATTTGGGGAAGTGCTCAGAGTAAGCGAAGTAGAGAGCTCATCACTCTCTACTTCGCTTTCGCAATAGCGCCTGCAGGTTGGCTTTTGCGCACTACTTCAACTAAAATTGCAAAAGTGGATTTACAGACTAATCCAAGAGTTACTCTACTTGCAAATAGTATTGAAGTAAAAGTGACTGAAAAAATAAGTGAAGCATTTAGTCACTTAGGAACATTATTATTTTTTTTTTTTTTTGTAAAAATAAGAACAGCCACAGTCACATAGTTAGAACAGCCGCTTTGTCACATAGCAATATTTGAGCCAATTGTTTGACAATAATGATACGATAGTTATAGTAAGCACTCAGCTCATCAATTTGGGAAATGCCACCATTCTCAACTTCGCTTTCGCAGTGACACCTGCAGATTGGCTTTTGCGCACTACTTCAACTAAAATTACAAAAGTCGATTTACAGATTAATCTAAGAGTTTACTTGCAAATAGCAGAGAAATAAAAGTGACTGAAAAAATTAATAAAGCATTTAATCACTTCGGAACACTTCTTTTTTTTTTCTTTTAGTTTGTAAAATTAAGAGCAGCCATAGAACGCTTCATCATACAGGTAGCAATACTTGAGCCAATTGTTTGACAACAATGAAACCAACGTCAGCACTCAGCTCATCAATTTGGGTAATGCCATCACTCTCCACTTCGCTTTCGCAGTAGCGCCTGCAGATTGGCTTTTACGCACTACTTCAACTAAAATTACAAAAGTTGATTTACAGACTAAATAAGTTCGCTTGTAACAATTGAATTAAAATGACCGCCAATTAGAAATCTAGATTGCATTTTTTAAAAAATGAAATTTTTAAGACAAATTGCAGGAATTGTAATTAAGGACTGCGGACAGGTTTTCAAACATTGCCTTTACTTTTCAGCATCATTATTAGTTATATTTTTTATTTGTTTATTGAAACTTTTTTTTCTTTCAATTGTCAGCTGTAATCTATATTTGAGTGCTTAGTATTTCAGAAATTAATAATTTTGCATACATTTATGCCTACCTTTTAGATTAGTCATACTAAAATCACACTAACTTTGTAAATAGATGAATGCCTTTAATTTATTTTTTATACATGCAAAAAAAAAAAAAAACGCTCAGAATTTATTTGGAGCCTGAAAATATTTCTGTATTATTTTGAAGCTTTTAAAAGAGGAAAGAGACTTATGCACAGAGTGAGTAATAATATTTCGAAACTTTTTATACACAGATTTTAACAAATCTGGGTAAGACGAGTTTTGCGTCAGTGTCTGAATATTATATAGACATTTTTGCACCGGAAATCAGTTTTTCAATACATATTTTCCAATACTTATCTCTAGTTTTAAAGTGCATGGGTGCCATATTTTAAAAGAACGTGTCAAGCACTTAAAAGAATATTGCTCAGGTTAGACTTAGTAAAATATTCATGTCGCTAGTTTTGAAACGTCACTACTCACATTCTAATTTGATTCAAAAATTTCAAACAACTTTTTACAGAAAACAAGCCCCGATTGTTTCCTATTTACCTCAAAGTGGTATCGCAAAACAAAACGACTCCATTTAATTGAAAATTGAGAGTCTGTAAAAGTTTTGCCGGCCACGGTGGCAGTTAGGCGAAGAGAGAGAGAACCGAAAGCAAAAAGAAAAAGGGAAGTGTCAGAACGTTAGAACTTAATTAAGGCGAGAGAGAGACCGGGAACGGAAGTGGCAGACGATCTTTTCCCCCTGGTGGAGATCGTCGTGATACTGGCGCCAGACTAATGACTCAGAATCGCATTCGTCGGATTGCGTTGTGTCGAGTTGCATTCCACGGGAGGAAAAACATTTGCGTTTCGGCGTTAAACGATTCGATTATTGATATGGAGGAAGATATTCTCGGCGCTTTGGAATGGAGCTGGCGAGGAATAGAGAAATCTAACCCAAACAACGATACATGTATCGATGGCCGTGTTGATTCAACTTTTAACTTTCGTTATGCATGCATTCTACTTGCTGTATAAATTGGTTTTGTTTACATGGCCTAGCTTTTGTGATGCACCTCATATCATGAATTAGCGTCAAAGTTGCATGAATATGCTTCGGTGTGCATGCGATATTTTTTTTTCTTTTGAGCAATGCCAAATTACTATTATGTTTTAATTCTGAACCTCAAACGACAGATAGACCCTTTTTCAGATTGGCAGTCTGCCAACATCTCACGTCACGTTGCTACACGAACTCGATCTGCTCAGCGGCCCCAGCAGGGATCCCATGCAGCACATGGTATGCAAGAATCCCGCTGTACTACCATGCAGGACATGATGTTGAAGGAGCACACAAAACTATAACAGTTCGTCATTGAGAAAAACATAATTTGAATTCAATATGTCTAAATGTTAATTATTTCATTTTTTAAAATATATTTGCTGCAAAATATATTGATATGATAAAAAGCAGTCTCAACGTTTTTGGAACTAAATTGATCTAAAAAAAATAACGTGAACAACGATATACAGTGCTTACAAAAGTGTTCATACACTTACCATTTCAGTGAAATAGAGCGTTTTTCGTTAATTAAAATTATTTGTTTGGAATGGGTGTTTAATAGTGAGATCTATGATCCATTATTTCCAAAACTACATTAAATATTTAATTAATTTAAGGTGCCTGCCTACCTTCGGAGGGAATTTTTTGAAATATTATCAAAAACTATTTTTTAAATAAGTTATATGATAGAATTCGTCTTTAAAAAATGGAGAAAACACCAAAAATAGCTGCATAATTTTTAAATGTTGTTTTTTGAGGGAAAACATATGTGAAAATAGCAATAAAACGGTATTTTTGCAAAACATCAAAGCTCAAGTTCAAATCAAGACATTTCTGTTCTGTAATTTTTTTTATCATTAGTGACACCCATTGCAGGGAATGACACTTGCTCAGAAATGTAAAGACACAATTTAAAAAATTATGAAAATGAACATTTCCATAAATTCAGAAATTGTCGAAATATGACTAATTTTAACATGCTACACATTACAAATCATTAAATAATGATGTTCCAATCATCAGAGAGAGTCATTGCCTAAATCAACTCATTAGTATTGACAAAAAAAAGTTTCAAAACATTACAAACATAACTTTTTGAGTTATGCTGTTTTGCGTTAAATCAAAACATTAAAAATTCAATTTCGAGAAAAAGGCAAAGAAAAGCTGCTTCCAGTTACTAAAACCCTTAGACCTTTAATATTAAAATGCCTGTAGCTTCAGTTCTAAGCAAGATAGAAGCAAAATTCAAACTGATTTGGAAAGCTAAGAATTCAAACTTCAATACTAAATCATAAAATAAAAATTCATTTTCTGAATTCCTACACTTTAAAGAAATATTTATTCATACCTAACTTTCCAATATTTAAAAATTAAAACTATAAAAACTTTTTTGCATCGGTTCGTTAATTAAGCACTTTACCAAAAAAGTATACTGTTTTCATTGAAAAACAAAAATAAACAAACAAAAAATAAAACAAAAAGACGAAACAAATCGGAAGTACTCAAACATATCGGAATGATTGAACGTTTAAAGAAATTCAAGATGAATGAGAAATGAGAAAAAGGGAGAAATGCGGCCGAAAGTTTCAAACTATTTCAGTTGATTACTTAATTAAGATAATTTTATTGGGATTCTTACTTCCACACAAATAACTTTCGTTCAACTCCCGTCTTTTTAATAGTGTTTCAAATATGTTTGTTATTGTATGTCATTGCTATAGCTCAGGGCCGTATTTAAGGGGTGGGTTTTTAGGATTCAAACCCCATCCGAAATATTTCAAAACTATTACAAAAATTCTTTTCATAGTTTCTCACTGAAAACATTATTATTGCTATTTTATTTTGACTTTCTTATTTTCATTGAATGACATTGAATTGAAACTGTATTTGAAAAATAAAGTTATCATTATTGAATAATTGTGCAAGTTAAGTGTTTTTGCTGCAGTTATTTATTATTATTGTAGTTATTACAAACATCATTTCTTAACGATACACATTTCAATTCGAATTTTTAATACCACTAAAAAAACACCAAAAATTCTTCAAATTTTTACGCACCAAACTCTATATTTAACACACCGTGTTGGAAGATAGAAACTTCAAAAGTTCCCCTTCGACTACGCGTATATAGATAAACTCATCGCTATACAGATATATTTTTCTTCGTTGAAAAGATGGGTCTTTTTTTTTTCACATTAATACCCTTTTAACATCTGTTGTAACAAAAATCGTAAGAATATATCATAGAATATGAAATCAAATTTATTGACTTAATAGATTTCAGGAAAAATGGGTTTGGTAAAACCCTCCCCGAAACTAGATCTGGTTACAACCTTGCAAAGGCTACATTCGTTCCCGGAGAACTGCTGACGTAGTTTTCATGTTCTTACCGTTAGGGTTTTTTTTTCCTCAACGATCGCAAACACTCTTTCATGCTTTTTGGACCACATTGTTGATGGTAAAACCAGTCATCAAAACAACTTAAAGAGTGTACAAATATAATGAATAACTTTAGCATTTATTTAAAATAATATTCTGTGACAAACTAATTTTATGATTCGTCCTTCAAGTGTGATGCTGAAAAATTTTCAACTTGTATGAAATTCCCGATATTAATTTGAATCGAGGGCATATCTCACGCTCCGACAAGTATTGAAATTCTGAAAGCATAATAGTTTAGACACTGTTTGAAAATGGCTTCTAAGTAATACTAAATCTGTAATAAAACCAATGCCCAAGAAAATAGCCAAAAAATATTTTTGATTATTTGCGAAACGATTTTTACTTATTTTGAAAAACAAAGCAGGGGAAAAAAAACATTTTTAAGAAAAAAGAAATTATTTCAATTAATATCCTAAACTTTTAACGGAACAAAAACCAAAGCAATGTCAAATTCAAAGTTTGCTTTACAAGTAATTTTATATTTTATCCTCTGGATCCTCGACTTAATCACATTTATTTAAGCTGCGTTAAAAGGCAGGAAAAAAACTTTTTTTATGCTTCTTTTTTCGACTCGGAGCAGTGAATTATCGATTTATGTGTTACATTTATGTCTGCATTTTCCAAAATTTTATCATGAAGTTATTCGAAAACAGACTTTATTCTCCTGCTTATCCAATTTGGAGAAAGTGGAAAAAATGGTTGAAATGATTCGAGTTTGCTGTCAGAAAGAGTTAAACGTTTTGGAAGGTTATTGACGTTTCCTCTGTAACAAAACGAACAGTTTTAGAGGTTATTTACTTGAGATTTTGTGTTTTAGTTTGAAAATTACTAACGTTTTATTTCGTTTTTTGTTTTCTAAATATAACTAGCAAATAAGTTATTTAAAAAAATAGTTATGATTCCTAGACTATTTTTCTCACATTTGTTATACCTGTTGAATCTTAAGTTGAATGTTTACCTCGCCATTTCTACTTATGTGAAAATGTCTCCCTATTGTTCTTCCCGCTCGTTTTATTCTTAAGGTCTGTTTTTGAGGCAATTTTCACTTGAAAGTATCTCTATATATTTTTTAAAAAGTAACTTTGTTGGGGCACATAAATTAACTTCACTGCAAACTTATGTGGTATTGTAAGTTGGCAACCACTAGGCAAAATCTTACCAAGCTTTTGATCGGCAAGTTTTTCAGAGTTATTTCGCCATGTTGGGAACAGTTTGGCAAAGAACTATTTCGGTTTTCGTTTCTATTTTTTGCTCTTGCCACGCTAAAAAGTTCGATGTTTTAGAAAATAAAAATGCAAAATACTTTTTTGCATCGGTTTGTTAATTAAGCACTTTAGGAAAAAGGTTTTATGTTTTCATTCAAAAAATAAATAAACCAAAAAAAAAAGACAAACAAATCGACAGTATTCAAACATGTCGAAGAAATTGAGCGTTTAAAGAAATTCAAGATGAATAAGAAATGAGAAAAAGGGAGGAATACGGCCAAAAGTTTTAAACTATTTCAATTGATTACTTAATTAAGATAAGTTTATTGGAACTCTTACTTCCAAACAAATAACTTTCTTAAAACTCTCGCCTTTTACAGCTGCAGAGTTTAAATATTGATTTTGTAAAAGATATTGTCATCCAAAGTATCTATCAGAATCATTATAATAAAAAATCGCCTGTTTTCAACTCACTGTATCTCAGGTTTGTCACCTTCCACCTTTTTTTCATTGGCACCATTAGAAAGAACCGATTTTTTCCCTAGCGAAATTAGATTTTTTTTTCGATAGTGTTCTTTCGAATAAGGATAAAAAATTAGCTTGAAATACTGCCAGTTATGAAGAATTGGCACAATTACGCTAAGACTGCAGAAAATTTTATTACACTGGTAGTCTAATATTTTTGGGAATCTAAAGTACATTTGGTTATCAATATAAATATTCTGAATGGAAAAAATCTGTTATTTCTAGTGTTACATACTAACGAAAAGATGATGGGGAGTGACAAACCTGAGTTACAGTTCATTAAAAACAAGCTATTTTTCAAACAGGAATTGCCAATAGTTTTCATGTATGCTACACAAAAGCTAATGAGTCTGAACTCACATAATTATTAGAATCTATTAACTAAATATACTTTAAGTTGCTAAAAATTCAGACTTCTATTATAATAAAATTTTCTGCAGTCTTAGCGTAATTATGCCAATTCTTCATAACTGACAATACTTCAAAATATTTTTTCATCCTCATTCGAAAGAGCACCACCGAAAAACACTCCTTTTGATAGGAAAAAAATATGTTCTTTCTAACGGTGCCAACGAAAAAACGGTGGAAGGTGACAAACCTGAGATGTAGTGAGTTGAAAGCAGGCGATTTTTCAGTAAATTGATTTTGATAGACACTTTGGACGACAATATATTTTACAAAATCAATATTTAAGCTCTGCAGCTGTAAAATATTAAAATCAAGTATTTGAGCAATATAACTACGAAATATGAATCTTTGGATTTGTTTGGTTACAAATTTATGAAACCGAGAAAAAGATTGCTCACCGCGTTTTTTCGCAAGTTAAAATGCGTGCTACACAAAATTTAATAAGCTCAATCTCTCAAAAAATACTGGAGAGTATTGACAACTAAAAGTACTTTAAACTCCAAAAATACTAGCCTTCCAGTGTGATAAAATTTTCTGAAGTCTTAGCCTAATTATGCCAATTCTTCATAACACAGTATTTTAAGCTAAATTTTCATCCTTATTCGAAAGAACACCCATCGGGAAAAAAAACTCATTTCAATAGAAAAAAAATCAGCTCTTTCTAATGGTGCCAACGAAAAACCGGTGGAAGGGGACAAACCTAAGATATAGTGAGTTGAAAACAGGCGATTTTTCATTAATTTTCACACTTTGGACGACAATATCTCTTACAAAATCAATATTTAAGCTTTGCAGCTGCAACCCGTTAAAAAAAGTACTTTGACTATAGAACTACAAAGTAAGAACTTTTAAATAGTTGCTGTTAAAAATGTATGACAACCTAAAATCCAGGAAAAGAATTGCGCCCCTCGTTTTTTCGCAAGTTCACATATGTGCTACACAAAATCTAATGAGCTCAATCTCACAAAATAGGCTAGACCTTATTGACAGCCAAAAGTACTAGAAGTTCCACAAATATTAGGCTTCCAGAGCGTAATAAAATTTTCCGCAACTTTAGCCTAAACATTGAAATTCGTTTCGCGAAGCTGAGCCGTCATTTTGGATCACATTTTTTGAGGGATCCTAGACCTTCCAGATTTGAACCTAGGAAGCTAAAAATTTGCACAATTAAGTTTCATGTAAAATTTAATTCAAATCGAAGGTAGTCGGATGGTTACCACTAGTTTACTTGACATGGAATGACTCATAAGTTAGTTGTAGTATTTTTATTGTGATTTAATTACAAAAGTATTTGTGGTGAAGGTACGTTTTCGTACTCAATATATGAGGCTAAATCACACTTTAAAAAAATCAGAGAAAACTATAAAAAGTAATCGTAAACTTAAAGTAAAAGATCCTGTAACTGAAAAATGTCATTATCATTCTTTTTTAAAGAAGGATTTTTTTTTTTAGCAAGAACAAGTAAAAACCTCTGAGGGATGGCGAAATTTTTCTTCGGACCATGCAATATATTTAAAAGAAATTTTATTATTCTTTCGATTTTTCAGTTTTATTTTTTAAGTGAAATACAAGTATGTTTAAATTGCTGCGCTACTGATCTTAAATCACTAATAGACTAACCTCCGAACACTATTTAATGGACTTTTCAGTGCTGATTATTTTTTTTTTCTTTATCATGTAATTTGTTTGGCAGAAACTTTAAGTTTAACGCTGCAAAGATAAAATTCTTTTTCGTTGTCGTGGTGACCAAAGATTCATTATAAACGCCCACTCTTAACAATTTCGTCTCTTAATGAAATTTTTTTTCCTTAAAAACTTTAATGTAAGTGTTAACTTCTGTAAGTTATTTGTTCCAAATTTGAGTTTGATTGCATATGTGTCCTTTGTTTCACTCTTCTGATAAATATCAATTAGTTAATTAAGGTTGCATCATTCTCGTTGTCTCACGTTGAAATTTGGTTTTTGCTAAAAATGAAATTCATTTGTATAAAATGCAACCCATTTTGTTGGTCCTTTGTGTGTTTAGAAACTTAATAAAACTAGTCGCAAAGGTAAAATAATTGTGTATTTAATTTTAGCTTATGTTTGCGAAAAAATAAAAGAACACTAAGGTTGAATAATGGAGGTGTTTCCTTCAGTCAAAAGTACTACTTTTAGTTGTACTGTCGACAGAATATGCCAAGGCTGGGGGGGGGGGGCAGAAAAATTCTCATTTTTCCAACAGTGTAGTTTTAATTCACTCTTTAAAATGTCGATTGTTTTTCTCGGTTACTTTAAAATAGGCGTATCAAGTTTAGAAATTTTGCTTCGTCTCCATGGAAACCGAACGAAAGAAAACAGCTCCATTCTTTTTTTATGCACTGCAGTTGAGGCATTTCATTTATTTTGTGTTTATCGAATCAGGCTTACGCTTTTATTTATATCCTCATTTTTCAGTTATCTCTCAACGTTTTCTAACAAATCTAGTCATACATTAATACAACACACATTTCTAAGAAAAAGTTGTGCTTTGTTAACGTTGATTTTCAATAGAATAATAGTTTACGCACAAAGCCATTTTACCGTTTACATTTAACCGTTGTTGAAAAAGCTAAGTGGGGAAAAGTCCATAGCGTCGTAACTATGACAACCATCAGGGGGAAAGTGCGGAGAGTGGGAACTTAATTTTACTTTGAGACGCCAGCTCTCGTTACACAGGGTATAAAAACAGCGAAGTCTTGTAAGACATCACAAGGGTAGGACTTCACAACTTTGATATAAAGCCAGCCCCACGCATCAGTCATTTTGGGTCTGTGGTTACTACCCAAGTAGCACATTTCGTTTTTTAAAGGTTGTAAAATGGTTATTAACGTTGTAACAACCGCTTAAAAACGTTTATAAAACGTTTAAAGGTTATTTGTGCTACCTGGGTACAGCTCCACAACAGTAGCAATTAAAAAAAAAAAATTTTCAAATGGCAAATAATTACGTATTGAATGCCATTCTGCCGCGAGAAGGTAAAACGAAGTATCTGCAGAAATTTGTTTCTGAGATGTTTGAAGAAACGCCTTTTGGATTCGATATTAACAATAGGGACATGTTGAAATTTGACGAGGTTTTTTTTGGGGGGAGGGGATTTATTTTCAGAGAGAAAAATTCGCAAGCTTATATAGTGAAGCCAAAGTACAATGGATGACAAAAATTCAAAGAAAAAAAAATTGCAGATGCTCCGCTTCATTTATCCACGGCAACATAATTTTTTAACTTCATTTTTTTCTAATAAATTGCATCTTTAGCAAAAGTTAATATTTTACGTCAAAATTTCGTTTTCCAATGCAAGTTCTAAGTAAATCCGCTAAAAGAAAACTCCATGTCTATTAAATTTATTTTGAAGCACTATATTTGATGTTATCCGAAATCTGGACGCTTTTATTCCTTCCATTTGGCTATTTGAAGAAAAATATCTCTAAAAATATTATGCAATAATAAGAATAAGATCAGTAAAAATGCTATTAATAAAAGAAGCAAAGCTAGATATGGCCTACATGATTCAACTTCACAACGTAAGTAATGACTGTCAGTGCCTTCGAATTCCAACGCCACTCTCATAAAGTTTGTTTTGGTCATTCGGCAGCAGGTCCTACTAGCCAATAGCAAAACGACTCCTGACGTCATCATCCTGGCATCCTTTATTCGTCCTTGACCTGCGAAATATGCCTCTCATGAAAAGAAAGGATAAAAAGTGAAAAGGGCCGAAAATTCCGTTCAGAACATTTATGGCGTGCTGCATTTCATCTTAATATTCCACCCCCCTTTCACTACTGATAACCCGAGAATTTTATTTATTTTTTTTCTTCCTATTTACCATTTCTGACCCGCCGTGGGAGAAATAGGAGAAAGCTAGGGAAGGTTGGTATGAAGAGCGGCGGAATTCACGGAAAGTTTTTGCGCACAAAACAGTGGCATAACTGTTCTCTTTTTCTTTTGTCACCTTATTCGAAAGTTTCAAAGCCAGAGTTTCACAAAGCACTGCCATGACTTTTGCAAGAAATAAAAGAAAAAAAAACTCGTTTTAGACAGATTCAAGTCACATTTTTCCTTATCAAGATGAAAACAGAATTTTTTTAAAGAAACCAAAAGATAACGAATGCTTAAAACATGCACAAATGATTTTTAATTCCATTCCAACCGTACAATACTTAGATCAATATAGGTATTTTTGATTATAAATTATAGTAGAACAATGGCATAGCAGTTATCTTTTTCTTTTAACGATTTATTCCAAAGTTTCCAAGCCGGGTTTCCACAAAGCACTGCAAAGACTTGTACAAGAAATGAAAGAAAAATGAAATAAATTTAATTTAAATCGTTTCTGCCAAATTCAAATCCTATTTTTCGCAATCAAGCTTAAGCAAAATAAGAGTATATAGTTGAAATATTCACAAATGATATCCACTCTGCAGCAGCTGTAATGCTTAGATAATATAGTAAAAGAGCCTTCGTGGTACTTTCAAAAGAAACATTAGAATAAAGATAAATATCACCAAAAGCTTTTATTTACGTGAACACGAACAAATGATTTCATTTAAACTTTTAAACTATACTCCAGCAAAGCACCAATGACATTTGAAAAAAAAAACAGTATCAACAAGATCAGAACATATTTATCGTCTGGAGTTCTTTTCAAAAAAAAATAATTAAAAAAAAAAATAGATAAGCGGCAAAAAGATTCGTTGCCCGCAAAAATAGAAAGAAACATGAGAAATGCTGTATTTTTCACTCTTTGGTCTTTATTATTAACCCATTAATGCCTAGCGTCTCTTTTTAGGGACGGTCCAAAAAAGGGTCTGAATTTCCCCAAAATGAACATTTCAACCAAATAATAGTGTTCAATTAGTACCTCGGTAATGTTTCAATTCGTTATTAACAGATTGCAGCATATAACCATTGTAAAGTGTGTTCTGTAGCAGTTTTAATATGATCTTTATCAAAAATGACATCGTTCACAATCTCAAGAAAAAAGCCAAGTTTTCAAAGTTATTCCCAGTTTCCCAGTTTATGTTAATTGCTGATTTTATTTCTTCTTATAAAATGTCTTTTTAAATATTATATCGTAAGCAAAAAAAAAATTTTAGTAAAAAAGTATGTACCCTCTGTGGTCAATCGTAACTTTTAAGGGACAATTTTTCTTTCCTTAATAAAAAAAAAAATATTTTTTTTTATTATTTTTCCTGTCCATTAAGCACTGTTTGTAACCAGTACACAAAATATCTTTGAAAAAAAAAATGTCCGGCATTAATGGGTTAAGTTAGTTAAAATGTGATCAAAAGAGAGAGGTGATTTAGCACTTTGTGATTGACCCCCTCCCCTAAGTGACCTGACCTAACATCATGGGATTCTCTCCTGTGAGTATATCCAACGAATACAGTTTTATGATGCTTAACCTGCTGACCTTGACAAGTGGAAAAAAATGGATTGCTGCAGCGATCGCTTCTGTGGCTGCTACATACTACGGTACGCAGAACATGCATGGCAAAATGCAATACACCAACAGCTCGATTATTCCATCCATGGACTGCAGTTTCATGCTTATTATGCACTCATCAGCATGGAAAAGGAATTAAACGAGCTGTAGGCATAAATCCTCTTATATGGCAAAGAGAGCCAACAAAACTTGTAGCTAATGTGAAATTAGAACACTAGCGAGCGACCGCACTTGATACGGTACAACTCGAAAATTTTGAGGCAAAGCTCGGGTATAAAGCAGTAAGTAGCCGCCCTTAAGCCAGGACTAAGGCAAAAACATGCAATACACCACCAGCTCGTTTATTCCATCCATGGTGGACTGCAGTTTCGTGCTTATTATGCACTCATCAGCATGGAAAAGGAATTAAACGAGCTGGAGGCAAAAATCCTCTTATAGAGCAAAGATTAATTCCTATTCCACGCTGATGAGTGCATAATAAGCATGAAACTGTAGTCCATGGATGGAATAAACGAGCTGGTGGTGTATTGCTTGTTTCTGCTTTAGTCCTGGCTTAAGGGCGGTTACTTACTGCTTTATAAAAGTGTAAAAAGTGTAAATAAATAGTTGCCATCATTGAAGTTCCACCCATTGCTAATGTGTAAAAAAAATTGCTTTTACTCTTAGAAATATACACGTTTGAAACCCCCCTTTTGAATCCCCTTGTATAGTGTGTAAGACAATTTATAAACAATGGGCTCAGCTCAAATCCTTTTTCATTTATCTTTCCGATGTATCTTTGATCTTCTAGGTTTTGGAATGACAACGCCCAAAACACTTGCTGGCCGCATTGTGGTGATATTCTACGGATTCCTTGGATGCTCAGGAGCTATTCTTTTCTTCAATCTCTTCCTAGAACGGATAATCACTTTCTTAGCTTACGTTCTGAGGCTTCTCCACGAAAGAGAGCTCAAGAGGAAAGGCTTCCATGGCAGAAGAGATTCACAAATCTCCTTCGACGACAACCTGGATCAGTGGAAGCCGTCAGTAAGTTTACTATCTGAAATCCGCACGAGAAAGTTGATAAGTAATCCAAATATCAGAAATAAGGAAGGGAATAGGGGTTCATACTAGTAAACGTTTTGAAGCGGATTTTCAGGAACTGTTCTGTAGCAGCTATTTCAAGACGAACCGTGAAACAGACAGTGTGAATCGAAACGAGGCATATTCATGATCAAAATCTTTTCATGTTTATTTTTAAGACAGTGATGAAAGCATGTATACCCAGAAGAACCATTAGATAGGCATTATAAAGCAGTCAGAGTGTACTCATAATAATAAGCATGCCTACGTTAAGCTTTGGATAATGCTATGTAGTTACATGGGAGAAACATATTCCACCAGAACAAGTTTCTCTTTAAGCTTGGTTTGTACAGAGTGGAGGGGGGGAGGCAAAGTTTGTGCAACTCCAAGTCTGATTTTTTTTTTCTGTTTTCTTTTCTTTCTTTCTTTTTTCTTTTCTTTTTTTTTTGTGAAACAATGTAAGGACTGATGCAATTTAAGCGAAAAACAGACCTCATTGCTGCCCGGAAGGGAGAAAAATGTGTAACGTTAGATTCATCTTGTCAATGATTATATAATCTCTTACAGTTAGACAACATTTTCTCCTCTTTTAAATCATAATAGAAAATATCTTGTACTGTATTCCTCTCGTTTAAAAAGTTTTAAAATATTTCTATTACCGTCGGAAGTTAAAAAGTCACCCTCATGCCAAATAAAAGCGATAATCTAGGGGGCGAAACTCCCGGATAAACCAATGGTGTGTAAAAACTTAAGCTGACCCGTGAATACTCTATACACATGCGAACTTCTAATTTCTTTTTCTGGAGAGGGGGGATTAGGCAATGTTTCAGTTTCCCTTTCAGTTGTATTCTTACTTATTTTCTTAACATTTTCCTGCTGGCATAGTCATTAAAAAAAATTGCTTTAAAATCATAAAACAATCTTACCAGATGGCCACCCCTCTTACTATTGCGCAACTAGCAAGAGCCACCGCTGCCAACCGCAGATAAATCACTGGTCCGGTTAAACGCACAAAGAGGTAATTGATTTAGAGTAGTGGTTCTCAACCTTTTTACAGCTGCCGCCCCCTTTAGAACTGAAAAAGTTTTCAACGCCCCCTTAGCGTACGGAAGTGAAACTGGAAGAGAGGGAGGAGGAAAAGCATTTTTTTTTTTTTTTGACATATTTAACTCTATAATTTTGCCCAAATAGAGAGTTGAAAATATCTATAGAGTAAAAAAACTTATGCTTCAAAAGTTTTTGATACTTTATAAAATAGAATTTCAAAACAGCTGGCAATTTTTTTGCTCTAAAAACCTGCGTCATAGAATCAACCAAGTGCCTAGAATGGTTCCATTAAATGAGTGACCCATTTTGAACGTAATTAAGAAAAAAAACTGCTTGAAATAAAAATACGTTGTTTTCAACATTTTTATTTGAAAATCCATATATTTTGAAAAATAGACTACGTTCAAATTTTGCCCCCAAACTGGCCAATCCCAAACCGTATTGTTCTTATTTACTTGCAACTATGCAAGACAAATCCCTCATTTATTACATACGGATATAGCACTTTACTACGGATGGGCAATAACAAAGCCGGACTTTCGATTTTTCTCAGGTGGACAAAGACTTGCAAGTTTTAATTGGAGGAAAATAAATGAAATAAGTTAGTATTATAAATTTCAAGATAAGTTCAAGTCAGAGAAATTCTTTTTGAGGAACGAGGGAAAAAAAGCTCCCTTATAGTTTTTTTTTTTTTTTTTTTCAAATTTGAATGTAAAATATTCAAAAATAAGGTTAATTTTAGTCATGTTAGGTGGTCAGAGCGCCTTCCGGTGTTTTCTGAAGTTGAAGTCTTAAAAACTTAAAATTAAACTATTTTTGTTAATGTTGAGGGAATGGTAAAGGATGGGGAGTTTTGAACGGAATTTTTTTCTCATTGTACTCTGGTGCGGTTAGGGCGATGCTCTAACGACACAAAATGTCGGTCAAGTCAGGTGGCTTTCTTCTAGATATTTTTAGAAACTAATCTCTTTAAGCGCAATTTTAAACTCGGTTTGGTCACGTTTGTTGAAAGAGCAGGCTGGTAGTTCAAGAATTCCTCTCGTAATCATTTTTTAAAACCATTAGGCTGTGTTTAAGAATGAAGGTTTCGAGAGCGCTTTAACAGAAATGTCTAAAAACAAAATTGTAAGCTATGTGTAGTTACGTTAGGGAGAGGAGTTTTGGCTATATAAGTTAGGTGAGCGGAAAGGGGAGGGAATCAGGCCTCTTCCTCTAACAATTTTCCAAATGGAATACATAAGGACACTATTTTAGACTGTTGCACTATTAAAGTGGAGACCGACCTTCAGAAGCTTTTTGGAGATTGAACTGCTATTGGCGAATTTTAAGCTATCTTTGACATTACATAACCTAAAAATTTTCATGGGGGGGGCGTCGAAAATTTTTTTAAATTATTGGTCAAAAAACGCAAATTTAGGTCCTTGCATGGGGTTTCTACAAACAATTTTGTTGCTTCATGGAGACGGGTATGACCCCTATCCAGCTCCTTACCTAGGCTGTGCCACTGATCTTTGAGAACGTAAAGACAAGGATCAGGGTTCAGGCTGAGACATCCCAGCAAATAAATTTTAAAGCCATCCTTGGTGAAGTAAGAAAAGAGGATTACCTCCCACTTCTGCCCAAAACATGCCATCGCAAACACATTTCAAAATAAACCCATCGCCCCCTTACCACCCAAAATATATCCACCGCCCCCCTACTGCCCAAAATATGTTCACCGCCCCTCAGCATCTTCCCACCGCTCACCGGGGGGCGGTATCGCCCCCGTTGAGAACCACTGATTTAGAGCAAATTTATAGAATGCTCGACAACCAATCCATCAGTGCGGCAGTTAAATTTTCAACCCACACTATAAAAAATTAATGTTTTTACAGTATAATACATCTAATTTTATAGTAATAAACTAAATGTTCCTAATTTTGTAGTAATAAACTGTAAAATTGCTAATTTTATAGTAATAAACTGTAAATGTTCCTAATTTTATAGTAATAAACTGTAAAATTGCTAATTTTACAGTACTAAAGTGTAAAATTACTAGTTTTACAGTAATAAACTAAAATAGCTGATTTTACAGTTTATTACCGTGCATTTTACAGTTTTAAGCTGGAGCCTCTGCTGCCAGTACTGTGCTGTTGTTTTGACAGTGTAATACAGCTAAATTTTACGACAATAAACTGTAGAATTTCTAACTTTGCAGTAAGAAACTGTAAAAATGCTAGTTTTACAGTTTATTACTTGCATTTTACAGTTTTAAATCGGAACCTCGGTTGCCAGTATTATACTGTAAAAACAACAGTTTATTTTTTTGCAGAGCAAGAACAGTAAAGTGACAGTAGAGTTTTCTGAAGAATGAAATCACCAGATTTATCTTCCAGCTGTGAAAACAACGAAATCTGCAGAAACGTGTCGAAAAAGATAATTTATGCAAAAATTTTCTTACTAAAAAAAGTACCGAAAATTTTCAGTTGCTATTTTTAATAATGTAATTAAGAAAAAAAAGAAAAAAAAGGCAAAAATTAAATATGTGTTTATGTATGTCTTGTTTGTCAATGTAGAATACTTTAAAAAGCAGTTTCAAAATTATTTTTTAAAAATCGTTCGCAGTTTCCAGTCATTTATTTCTTTCGGTAATACACTTCGTTTTTAAAAGTGCTCCTAAATTTAAGTAACTTCTTCTTACGAAATATTTTTGTGAGCAGATATTGCGAGAAGCGGTGTTTCGTAAGTTTTACTATCAGAAATTACCAGAGGACTCAATGTACGTTGTCCCAAAATCTTATATTACGAGACTACAAATAAATTTTGCAAATGTTCCTCAACAACTAATTTTGAAAAGTACTTCAAAATTAAAGTTTTATAATACGAGGGCTGTCTGAAAAGTTTCCGACCTCGATATGAAAAGGGCAAAACTTATGAAACAAAGAGAGATGTTCTCATTAAGGAGTCTTTTGGAAACTTGGAACCGTAATTTTGGCTATTTTTAGTTCAAATTGTGTGCGTGACAGCCATACTAGTGCGTTGCTCCAACATTTTTTTTCTTTTTTTTGAAAATCGAAAATTCGAATATCAAGCTCTGATTCGATACTTTTTTTAAAAAGGAAATACGCCTTCACAAATTAAAAAGGAGTTGGACTCTGTGTATGGGGACTCTGCACCATCGTCTACAACCGTAAACTTTTGGGTAGCGGAATTTAAACGTGGCCGTACCAGCTTGAGTGTTCATGAAGGCTCAGGTCGACCCAAAACTGCTACCACTCATGAACACATTGCTAAAGCTCATCAAATGGTGCTGGATGACGCAGATTGAAGGTGAGATATATAGAAGAAACTATGAATATCTCTAAGGAATGCGCATGCCACATTTTAAATGAGAAATTAAGCACGCTGAAGCTGGCTGCACTTTGACTGCCGCGTTTGCTCAATTTGATCGGAAACGTGTCCGAATGAACATTTGCAGCGCACTTCTGGCACAATAAACCAGAGTTTTTCTGACAATTTATCACTGTGGATGAAACCTGGATTCATCAGTACACTCCAAAAATAAAAACGCAGTCAAAACAATGGACTGCAAAGTGAGAACAGCTTCAAAAAAGGTCAAAACAGTTCCTTCTGCAGGAAAAGTGATGTCGACCGTTTCCTGGGACAGTCATGGAGTGATATTCATTGACTACCTTAAAATTTGAAAAGCCATAATAGGAACATACTATTCTACTCTCCTTGACAAATTGAAGGAGGAAATAGAAGAAAAACGGCCGCATTTGAAAAAGAAAAAAAAGTTCTTTTTCATCAAGAAAATGCTCCTGCTCACACCTCAGTGGTTTCAATGGCCAAAATTCACGAGTTAAGGCTCGAAATCGTTGAACACCCACCCTACTCACCAGACCTGGCTCCAAGCGACCCTTTCTTGGTCCCTAAGCTGAAAGAAGCCCTTGGAGGACAAAGGTTTTCTTTAAATAAGGAGGTCATAAACTTTGTCAACAGCTTTTTTGAGGACACATTTTCGTCATTACTTTTGGATGGGTTAAAAGGATGGGAGCATTACTGGATAACGTGTGTGGACTTACAAGGAGACTATGTCAAAAAGTAACAGCCAGTTTGGACGATAAAAATATTTTATCTATATTAGGTCGGAAACTTTTCAGACAGCCCTCGAATTTCCTCTCTCAGTAAGGGAAAAAGCCGTTTTAAGGCATAGATTTCAATGCAAATTGCATACATGGATCCCTTGTTGAATCAGTGACTTGTAGAACCTATACGTAATTTTCAGTGCAATTTGCTTTTTGCTACCTACTTTCTCTTCGTACTACAATGGACAAAAAATAATAATTAGTAATTTACATCCACTTTTGTTTAAGACTGTTAATTATTTTATAAGTGATTTTTGATTGCTCAAATTCTTGGTGTTTTTCTAAATTTACAAAACATTCTCTTTTTCGTTTTTTCTTCTTTTTTCTTTATCCTTGCCCTCAAAAAATCTTTAAATTACTTGTTCATAAATACCTTTCGAGAGCAAAATCCTTTTCTATCTAAATAAAACTTAAGTGCAAATATAATGTTCTTCAGTTGCATCAGGATCGTTTACTTTATTTTTCTGATTTATTTTTCAACTTGGTTTAAAAAAACGTTGCTGTCCGCTATATCAATTTGTGATCTATTCAATGATTTTAAGCCTAAACTATTTAAAACTACTGCTTAAAAAGTCATGTCATGTTATGTTATGTTAAAAGCTGGTTCATTCTGGTCCTCATGAAACTTTCTTCTACACATCTAATGCAAGTGTATTCTTAACTTTCTGAACTCTAAAATATTCAATGAAGGACGTCCCCTAATTTGAAAGATTTTCCCCTTCCCCCTCAAAAGAAAGTAATCAGCTCAATATCTTATTAGAGTCTACCTGCATACACACATTAGCTTGATCTTTATTCCTTGAATTTTTTCTCAAGATATAGCAAACTTGTTTTCGTCCTTAGGTAAGCCATGAAATGTGTAATCAGTAAATGATCTTATCTGACTCCATGCGCATACAATGCGCAGTTCCACCGATTATTTAAAATTTAGGTATGATCCTTGCACTATTGTTTAAGCCAGAACACTTCCAGAAAGTGTTCACGCGTACACTGTAAAGAATGAATTATTTTTACAGTATAATACGGCTAATTTTGCAGTAATAAATTGCAAAAATTGCTAATTTTACAGTTAATAAACCGTAAAATTGCTAATTTTACTGTACTAAACTGTAAAACTGCTAATTTTACAATTATAAACTGTAAAACTGCTAATTTAAGTCTATTACCATGCATTTTACAGTTTAAAACTGGAACCTCTGCTGCCAGTATTATACTGTTGTTTTTACAGTAAAATACAGTGAAATTTTCCAGCAATATACTGTAAAATTGCTAGTTTTACATATTATAACTGTGTATTTTACAGTTTTAAATTGGAGCCTCGGCTGCCAGTGTTATACTGTAAAAATAACTTCATTTTTTGCAGTGTAAACGCATAGAGGCTGCTTAAAAAGTTGTTCTAATTGTGTTCAACACATCTTAAAATAAGTAAACTTCCCAAAATTCAAAAACCGCAAATGTTCACATACTTAATACTTCCTTCGTATCCTTTGAGCACAGAAGAAATTAATATATTATGGCGAAAATTAATAGAATATTTTTCAACCGCCGTTTAGCTACACTGTTAAAAAAATTCCGGAAATTTTACGGTAAAAGTTACTGGCATCTATGTTGCCAGTAACTTTTACCGTAAAATATTTTTTTACTGTAAAATTTTACGGAAGAGAAAACGAGAATTAAAATGCGCGAGATACGAACGGCAAGGATCGAACCCGGGACCCATTTTTTTCGCACCTCTTTACTGTCCACGGTACCAGATGAGACACATCAGAAGAACGGAAATAGGGCGTCATGTGCATCGCACAGTAAGTCACGTGGTGATCCATTGGCGCTGTAATCGCATTTTTTTTATCGGTACAATTTACTGTAAAAAATTTCTGTACTATAAATGCTACATTTTACAGTAACATTTACCATAAAAACTTCCTGAATTTTTAACAGTGTACTCGTGCTTGAAATACAAGTACTCTCATAGACTAGATTAACTACTACTGAAGTAGTTTTTAGGTTTAACTATAACAGGTGAGTAATTTAGCGGGATAAAAGACTTGAAACAATATTAAATATTGCCAACAATAAACTGCTTCAGGGTGCTCAAAATGTGTCACTAAGCAACATCACTTATGCTAACAAGAATGTATTCGAGTCATAATGTTCATTTGTTTCACAGGTGTACTAGGTATTGATGTACTTGTTCATAAAGCAGTAAGCAACCGCCTTTAAGCCAGGGCTAAGGCAGAAACAACCATGCCATACCCATGCTGACAAGTGCAAAAAAGCACGAAACTGTAGTCCATGGATGGAATAAACGAGTTGGTGGCGTATTGCATACTTATTCATGGTCAACATGATAATCGCTGTCGTTGCGGCGTTTGTGTACACTTCCATGAAAGAATGGGGGAATGGATGCATCTAAGGAATGGTTACGTCTTATTGCTTAACTTTTGCTTCACGACCTTCTTTCTCCCCGTTTGAGTTCGGAGAATATATGACTTCGCAGAGAGCTAATAAATGACTGATATAGCGACAAAAATCCATAGTCAGTATTGCTTTTTTTCAGCAATACAATGATTCAGTGTCCAAAATGTCTCCCTGATTCAAATCCAAATATCAACCGTACTTGCGTAAGTAATAATTTGCCCTTGCCTGGTGTTGTCTATTTGTTTTATATGTGTACAGGGTGATGCTGCTCTTATTCATTGCCACCATCAGTATCGCCGTCACTACATCGTTTCTGTATAGTTCCATGGGGGACTCACATACTTCGAATCACTTTAGTTTCGCTTCACGACCATCTCCACAATTGAGTTTGGAAACTATTATATGTGACTTTTCACAGAAAGCTAATTAATGACTGAGATAGAGATAAAAATCCATATGCAATCTTGCTTTATAACAGCAATACACTGCTTCAGAGTGTCCAGAATGAGGGCCCGATTAAAATATGTGTAGGCCCTAGACCAAAAACCTTTTCGGGGTCTCATGTAGTGAACCCTTACAAGTTTGGCTGTTGCCTAAAAGAACTTTATCCACTAGGGGCTCCTAAAATGTGGATGTATTTGACCACGGCATCGTTGACCTATTCAGTGATGGGGGCCCTGTCCAGAAAGTCTCCCTGGCGCAAATCCAAAAATCAATCGCACTCGAGTAAAAAAGGACATACTGTCTGATTTTCTTAGATAAAACCTTGAGCGTATTTGCGCATTCGTCAGGTCCTCTCTGATCTCACCAAAATAGGGGTGGTAGGTAAGATAATAATAAAGGAAAGAATAATAAGAAGCATTTTGAGCCGTATCAAATAAGGTAGAACGATGCTAATTTCAAATACAGAGTTTAGTTGAATATGTCAGAAGGATAGCAAAAATGAAAATTTTTAAATTAAAAACTTCGGAAAGTTCCCACTCACAACCCATCACCCCTTTTTCAAGTGGAATGTTACGCGAGTGCTAGGAGCGGTTTTCACGGGCGGACAGTAACGTGTCTGGTGTTGTCATTTGTTTCGCAGGTGTACTGGGTGATGCTGTACCTATTCATCGCCACCATCAGCATCGCCGTCACTGCATCGTTCCTGTACAGCCCCATGGAGGGATGGACGTACTTAGAATCGCTTTACTTTTGCTTCGCGACCTTCTCCACCATCGGGTTCGGGGACTACGTGACCTCCCAGGAGGCCGCGTATCCGCACGTGGTCCTCTATCGGCTGGCCAACTTTGTGTTCATCGTGTGCGGCTGCTGCTGCATCTACAGCCTCTTCAACGTGACGTCCATTGTGATCAAACAGTTTCTGAACTGGCTCATGAAGACGCTGGACATTCACTGCAAACCCATGAAACCTCCCGGACAGAAGCAGTTGCTGGCGAGGGGACGAAGGAATGCTATCACGCCGGATCATCTCAGACACCAGGTCAGACACTGCACCCAAATGTTAACCTCTTATTTATTTATTATTTTATTTTTTGAAATTATCAGCCATTTTATCATTTCTTGTATCTTACTTTTTCATTACCAGCAAACTTCCTAAGAAAAATCAACTTGCGCTATCACCCAGTTGAAAGCCTTACTTAAAATGCTACTTTAGGATTTCTTCTCTGTTAAATGAACGGCTCGGGTGTAAATAGTGGTAACTGGCATTTTTAAAATCAAAGGTATAGCTGGTGAAAATTTCCAAAAATTGCTGTAGTAAGTATTTTGATTTTAAAAACAAAGTACGTGTGTGTAGGTACATTATTAAGGGATGTATTTATCCTTAAACCCTGTAATATTTCTGTTCATATGCCCCCACACCATTGTTTTCACCAAATGATTCGATTTTTACAATTTTATCAGACACTACTATTTACGCTCGAGCCTTCAAATACAATATACAATACCACGATAAAACTGACCGAATTGAGAATTCTAGACAGTACTTAAAAAATTAAACCAAGACAAATACTTCTTTTAATATCGATAAGGTATAAAATAAATCTCTCTGCTTTTTTATTCGATGAAGAAAACTTCATGTTGCATTAAAGCTATACGTATTGAAGTCGTCACTTGACGTTCATGGTTCTGAAGTTTCAGAGTCTAAAAGAACAATACTATCTAGATCTTCTACAAAGTCTTGTTCGATTCTGACGGTGTCCTTGACATTTTAAGAATTATGTAGATCTGTAATAAAGGAAGACAGAAAGTGGCAGTACCTTCATCAGAATAGCAAGAATGTCTTAAACTGTCATTGTTTTTCTAGCACTATTTACCATCCATGAACAAGCAGTACCAAAATATCTCTTAAATGAGACTTTCACGATTGTATCTGATGGTTGAAGTTTGGCTCTACGTCTACTCATTGAAAAAGAATTTTACCAAAGCAAGAAAACTCTATAATTTTATCCAAATGCATTTCCCTTTTTAAAATAGAGAACTAAATCGTGGGTAATTATTTTTACCTGTACGCTTATCAAGTTCGTCAAAAAAGTTGTTCAACCGTTACCCATTTAATTTTATGTTTTTGTAAGTTGGAGGGCTTTGTAATTTTGATGGACAAAAAGCACGGCAAAGATTCCATTTGCGACCAGAGACTTCAAAAACGATCTCGACGAAGTTGTCAGTTCTTGGCAAACTATATCCTTTCTTAAGCCATCTGCATCTTACCTTATTCTGCAAAAACTTTGAAACTTAAAAAGCGATTAAACTTAGCAACTTTATAGCTTATTGTTATATAACAACCAAGTTAGGAAACAAACTTGGCTGGCATACAGATAACTATTATGTGATCAACCTCATTAATTCATTACAGCTTGGAGCATTTCCTAATTAATTAATTTTATCTACACCGTCCCGATAATGAACTGTTCTTTCAAGTACAGCTTCTGATGCTTAAAGCAGAGCTCAGATTAATGGATTTGAAAGCATATTTCATCTTGAAAACTAAAAGATTGCAACTGCAATAAAATAAAATAGATTATTAAAAGGCCGAATTATAGATGTTCTGCCTTCTATTTGAAACTTACTAAGATGAAGCACTTTTCTGTGTTAATCTAATAAGCAAAATACAGAAACCTTTGCGTGTCTGACTTCTAAATGAAATAATGTGACATTAGTTTTCTATTAACGATGTCAAGTATATTTTTCGAAACGTTAATTATCCTTAGCATTCAAAATCAAATGATAAATTCATATCGGTATTTTTAGAAATAATCATCGCTCTTTTATGCTTCAAGTAATACAATTAACGGTTTCGTGGAATTGGCCATCATAATGAAGAATGTCAGTGTTCTATATATTGTATTTGAGCTAAGTAATGCTAAATTCAAATAGTTACTCATGGTAATAATCACATTATACTGGATGGCTAATTCAGAGCAATGAAATATGTGCTCATTTTCCTGCTAGTGTCTTAATTATAATTAGAGCCCGGATTATATGCATAGTAAAATCATCAAAACATACATGCAAATGCACTAAAAATTCAAAATATAGGTATGCACTAAAAATTGTTGCTCATGCAAATATAAAAGCTTTCACATCTGCATAAAACACGAATGGGTTTTCTATTTTTTCATTTTTCTTTTAAACATTTTTGGTGATAAATTTTAATTTTTGATTTTAATATGCACAAAAAATGTATTCGTATCATTTGATGATGTTGCCGATGTATTCGTTTCATTCCCGTATCTACATTTTCGATTTGAACAATTTTTCGTTCAACATTGAACCGTTCAAACAAGCTGTCACCCCTAATAACTTTTGAGTGAACAGTCCGATTTAAACAAACTTTTTTTTGTTCGAAAGATATCGGCAAGGATACTTCATTACCGTATTTAAATTTTCAATGTGAACATTTTTTCGTTCAACATTGAACCGTTCAAGCTACCTTTCTCCGCCTAATAACTTTTAAGTGAACCGTCAGAATTGATTAATTTTTTTTGTTCGAAAGATCTCGTAGAGACTCATTCCCATATTTCACTTTTCAATTTGAACCATTTTTCGTTCAATGATGAACAGTTCAGAAAAAAATTTAACATGAGCGCCTACTGGAAAATTTAAATTGAATGTTGATTCTGAACTTCAAGGCAAATTTCCTTCACACTAACTTTGTAAGAAAATGATTTTGATAAATAATGTTTTATAAAGTACTTTTCTGAATAATCTTCTGTGAGGACTCTGATTCCGACTCCGACTCCGCAAACATGGCGGAAATGCAGGCTCAGAAAAAAATGACTGACTGGGCAGACGATATTTTGTTTATTTATTTATTTGTTTTGTTTAATTTATTATTATTATGATTTTTTTTGGCAGACGATATTTTTTTGTTTTTTGCTAACAAATATTTTTCATTCACGAGAGCATTTTATTCTTTATTTATATTTAACAACTGGCAACGGATTAAAAATGAAATTCAAGACATTTTATTAACGAACGAGTTTTTTTTTTTTTCTTTGTTTGATAAAATGTGTTTTGATGTTCTTTGTACTTTTATTTTATTTATTTTTTTTTCTTTTGAAAACGATTGTGAAATTTTTCTACGGAAGAACTATAACAGTTACATTCTTTAAAAGGTGCGACAAATCTTTATTTACTCGTTTATTTACTTTTTACGTGTCCATTTCATCTGATGAGAGGGGTATAATTTGCTTTTAGAAATCAGCTTTAAGTGCTATAAAGGTATGTTTGACATAATTTTCAGTTTCAGATATTCAAGAGAATATTGATTAGATGCTAGAATGCCGATGTCGATGTACGGGAAAGTAGGCTTGTTTAGTTCTTGACAGAACTTCTTGTTTTTACTTGATTTTTGAAAATTTGTCAAAACATAGACCCCCAACCCCCTTTTCAGTTTCACCAGAAACGACTGCAGTTTTTTCTTTAGGACTGCAAAATCGAAAACTTTCCGAAAGAGATCCATTTAGCCCCCTCCCAGGAAACAATCCTGGGCGCGCCACTGCTTTCTTGTCGCTCTCTAAAGTTTGATGTCTTTTTTATGAGTGAATCCATTGTGTGCCCTCCAGGCTCGCAAGATGGATAAAGGCAAAGACACAAGCGACGCTGATTCGACGTACGACAGCGACGGCGACAGACGCAACTCTGGCGAGATGATCTCCATGGCCGACCTGCTGCGCGCCAACAAGGTGTCCCTCGCCGTCATGCAGAAAGAGCTCTACGAATCCGCCCAGAAAGGTCAGATCTATCTGCCCTCACGAATCGCTGCGGAGGAAAACAGTTTCAAGCCAGGGGCTGTTGGACCATTGGCCATCGTCAGCAAGAAGCTGGGAGATGACGACACGTAGCTGCCTCCTGCTCAGAGACAGTGTTCTTTTTTGCCCATTCCACTACAGAGACATCCTTGAAGACTGCGTGGAGCATGCAGGCAGGGGTGCACGAATCATTCTCATGTTCAAGTCCAGGTGATGGCACGTTCGAGGAATTCGATGAATTTGGAGGCATTAGATCTATAGACATTCTTTATCATGTCGTCCAAAGGATGGCCGTCAATGTGTTGTGTAACAACTAAAGGAATCAATTGTGATAGAAGTCATTTCACATACTTACTAACAAAACAAAATATAGAAGTATTGGCTCGACGAAATATCTGTCGTTATTTCGGAACTCCCCATCCCCTCCCTTCAATTTAAAAAAATAAAGTGAATATTTTAAAGCCCCGTGTAATTCACGATATCTTCTTAATAGACAGTTCTCTCATATTGGCACTCATGGTTGTAAATCACATATAGTTCTTATGTGAACTCCTTTCTACTACAAAAAATATTTTTTTCGTCTTATACATGTGTTAACGAAGATTTTTACTGAATATACAGTGTAGTACAAAAATAACTTGCCCTATATATCAGACTCGTGCAACCTACCCACTGAACCGATAAAATCAAACTTTCAGACATGGTTGCTTGAAGGTTGTGATGATTTTAAACAAAGCAGAAGTCTCATTTACGGTTACAGTGGGAGAATTTCAAAACAGTATCACCCAACTTTTCCTAGATCAAACTAAGACAGCGTATTGAAGAGCCCCAAATGACGTTTGATCGATTAGCGTATGACGAAAATTGCCGGCTTAAATCATTAGTAAAGAAAAACAATGTACTGGTCTAACGTTAACAACACAAGGGAGGCGAAGTTAATCTCGCTTTGCATAATTCTTTGTACTAGACAGCAGTAGAAGCATCAATAACAGAACACCACGCGAAAAGCATTGACGAGAAATATTGTCATTAGTCCTTAACAATGCTTTCCTTCGCAAGTGCTTTGCGTTAGCAGGTTTTATTACACGCCATTTGTGATTTTTCAACACGCTGACCAATTTGCACTGAGAAAAAGTCGGTGTTGTCGTTCTAAAGTTTTTAAATTCTCCGACTACAATGGTAACTATGAAACAGTAACCGATGCTGAGGATTTTATTATCGTTTATTCACTTTTTTTAACGATCCTATTCGTCAGTCGAATCAAACCTCCATGAAACACCCGAACCGCTAACTGAACCTTTCTTCAACGACTAAGAACGCTTTATTCGCATCGGTCCTAGTTAGTAATAGAAGTTCTGATTGACTGGTGAATATGACTGAAGGATAGCTTCATGCGGCTTCATTTGGGTGTCTGGCGGAGGTGCGAATTGATTGCTGAAAAAGGTTTCAATCGGCGGTTTGAACGTTTATCTGAGAAGTTGGTGAGTACAATCATTACTCGTGTTATACTAGCGAACTTTCTCAATACCCCTGCAATGGAATGCATGGTGCTTTTACTCGACGAAAATCATTAAAATTTCAGAAACTACTTCTTTAAAAAGAACACACTGCAGTAACGCATTAGCGTGCCGATTATCTGAACTTCTATTAAGCAGTCTGCCCAGTTATCCGAGCATAATATCCTACTCACTTTTTACAACTGAGCAAACAAAATTGAAAACATTTCCCCATTGTTTTAAGAGAACATGAACTTTTAAGAATGGGACCTAAAATGACAGAATTATAACATCCTAATCCTAGCCTAGATAAAGTATAAAGGAATAATAGTCTACAAACACAATATTTTTTTTAATCTACCAATTCCCTACTACGCTTTTTTAAAACGAGTTTTCTGCAATGAAAATATGTATTTCATCCGTTTTATTGAGTCAGAAGCATTCCTGAAAGGAATCTGAACAGAGACCATTCTCACCAGATTCAGAGAATTGGCGCTGTATAGAAATTCACAAAACTGCAATTGATTCCTAAAGTTTTTCCACAATGCATTGACCTTGCTTCAATCTCGATTAATATTCGACAATGCATTAATGACCAAGTTCGACCTCAAAGTTCATTTCAAACTCCTAATTAAGTTCCTTTTTTTGGTTTTCAATTTAACAAATAATGAAATTGATCTGAAG